>PVHX01005911.1:0-106684 GCA_004024805.1 Geosciurus inauris
CCAGGCTGGACAATTTAGCAAGACTCCATCTCAAAATCAAAAAAAGAAAAGGTGGGGAGCTGCATGTGGCTCAGTGATAGAGCACTTGACTAGCATGTGTGAGGCTATGGGTTCCATCCCAACACCAGGAAGAAAAAAAAAAGAAAAGGTTAACCTGAGCTGCGCAGGGTGGTGCACGCCCGTCTTCCCAGCACTTTGGGAGGCTGAGACAGGAGAATCGCGATTAATCTGGGTCAGTGTTAAACTTGGAACTTCTTTCTGTTTTTTCTCACTAGCACTGGGGACTGAACCTAGAAGGCTCTGCCACTGACACCTCCAGCCCTTTTTATTTTTACTTCACAGGAGTGTCTCGGGGGCTGGGATTGTGGCGCAGTGGCAGCGTGCTCGCCTAGCACGCGCGAGGCACTGGGTTCGATCCTCAGCACCACATACAAATAAAATAAAGATATCCTGTCCATCTACAACTAAAACTAAATATTAAAAAAAAAAAAAAAAAAAGAGTGTCTCACTAAGCTGCTTCTGGTGGGACCAGTCCTAGGCTGGCCTGGAACTTGCCGTCCCCCTGCCTCAGCCTGTAGCGTTGCTGGGCTGGCAGGTGTGGCCATGACCCTGGCCCCTGCTCCTCTGCTGCGCACTCCCAGGCCGTCTTGCTCAGTGCTGCAGCACAGCAGTGCTGGTCCTGGAGGTGGCAGCAATGGTCATGGTCAGGCACTGTCCCCAAGGCCCAGCTTCCTCCTCCCTAAGAACCCCCATGCCTCCTCTTTGGACGCCACCCCCAACCCCTCAGAGGGAGGGAGGTGAAAAGGAGGTATGGAAGGGGAGGCCCTCCAGGGAGGTAAAGAGCCCAGTCCTGGACAGAGGAACACCCACCACATGCCCTGTGGAGACCTCATGCGAGGGACTGGCAGGGCGGCACTCTGAGCAATGCCTATGACCTCTGCCCACCCGGCCTCAGCTCTCCCAGAACCCCACACGCGTGCAGCAGCTCCTGGTGCCTGGCTGGACAGCTGGGCCTCTGGCTTTGAGTATCAGCTGCTGTTGGTGGAAGCTTCTGTGAAGAGGCTGCGACCCCGAGGAGCGAGGAGCGTGGGAGCAAGGATGTCGTTTGTCTCTGACTCCGGAACACCGTCTCTGGAAGCCCAGGGACAGCCTGTCCCATGGAGAAGTGGCTAGACATAAAGTATCTATAAGTAATTACCAATTCTAGTGCCAGAGTGCAGGAAAGAAAAGTCTGGGACCCCAAGAGAGGAACTGGGGCTGTATGTGGCCAGGGGTCAGCAATGACGTCTCATAGCGGGGAGGAGGGCTCTGGGCAGAGGAACCTACCTAGGCTGGTGCCAGGACTTTCACCGAGATTCTGACCAGCGCCTGTGTAGATGACTGTGAAGACAGAAGTGACCAAAAGCGACGGACAACCCAGTGTTGATGGCCGCAGCTGGGAGATGAGAAGGAAAGATGGGGGACGAGGACAGGGAGGCGAGCACGGTAGACAGGAGGGGGACAGGCTACTCCGCACCCACACTCGCCAGGCAGTTGGCCTGAGGGTGCGCCCTCCGCCAGGGTGGTGTCTATTCTCCCAGCGCGTCCACCAGGAGAAATCTCAAACAAGCCCAGCAGGCCCCCGAGGCTGCTGAGGGTAGGGCCCCGGCACTGGGTGGCTTTGCAGGTGGACAGGCCACGCTGCGCGCAGAACCCGCAGGCAGGGCCCCCTCCCGTGCACAGGGCACCTCACAAGAGGGCAGGCCTGAGGGCTCGGGTTGGTGGGCGCCCCTCCACCCGCGGAGCCTCACCCAGCGGAGGTTTTGGGCTTGGGTGCACAGCCTCCCCCACCGGCGCTGCCGTCCTAGGGGGCGTGGGATGGAGCGCGCCTGCCTCGGAAGCCCGGCACGGTCCCAGGGGAACTCGGAGAGAGGCGCCCAGGGATGGGCGAGCGGGGAGAGGGGCCCTGGCACCTGGGGGAGGGCAGGCGCGGGATCCGGGGAAACCGGGCGCCCGCGGCCGCGCCCGCACGTGCGAGCGCCCGGGTCCGCGCCCACGGCGGGGGCGGGGCTGACACGTGACCGCCTCCCAGCCCGCGCGTGCGCGCCGCGGCCGCCCATTGTTGGCCGCGGTGACGTCGGAGGGCGGGGCGGGGTGGGGCGGGGCGCGCGGCCGGGAGGCGGGCGGCGGGCGGCGGGAGGGCAGGAGCGTCCCGCGCCGCCGCCGCCGCCTCGGCCGCCAGGAGCCGCCGCAGCCCGCCGAGCAGCAGAGAGTCGCGGCCGCCCCCGGCCCGGCCCGAGCAGCCCCGCGCCGCCGCCCCCGCCCGGCCGCCCCCGCCCCGCCGCTGGATGCCGGCGGCCGGCGGCCGAGCTCGCAGAGGCGGAGGGCGGCGCGGGCGGCGGCGCGGGCGGCCGGCGGCCGAGCGGCAGGAGCGCGGGCCCGAGCGCTAGCGCCCGCCATGCCCGGCTCCACCGGCCAGCCGGACGGCGGCGGGGGCGGCGGGCCGGGGGTGGCGACCGGCGGGGATCCCAGCCCGCGCCCCCCGCCCCCGGGCGCCGAGGAGGCCGCGCCCCGGCCGCCGCCCGAGCCCGACGACGCGGCCGCCGCGCTGCGCCTGGCGCTGGACCAGCTGTCCGCGCTGGGGCTGGGGGCCCCCGGCCGCCCGGAAGAAGAGGGGCCGGCGGCAGGCGGCGGGGACGGCGCGGCGGGCGGCGCGGACGGCGGGGAGGCCGAGCCTGCGCCCCCCGACGGGCCCGAGGCCGGCGCGTCCCTGGCCGTGGCGCCCGTCGTGGTCCCCGGCGCGCTGCCGCTGCTGGAGCCGGACGTGAGCCCCCCTCCGCCGCCGCCCCGGCCGTCTCCTCCCGACGTGTTCGCCGGCTTCGCGCCCCATCCCGCAGCTCTGGGCCCCCCGACGCTGCTGGCGGAGCAGATGAGCGTGATTGGCAGCCGCAAGAAGAGCGTTAACATGACCGAGTGCGTGCCGGTGCCCAGCTCGGAGCATGTCGCCGAGATCGTGGGTCGCCAGGGTGAGTGGCCGCCGTCGGGGCACTGCCTGCCCCAGGAGGGTCTCCACGGCCCAGTCCCCGGCTGAGCACGGGACACGCCCCACGTGGGCTCCGGCCTGGGTGGCCGCCTTTGAGCCTTTGTCCAGCCGCCGCCGCCGGCCGTGGGAGAAAGTTGGGCGCAGCCCGCGCTCCTCCCATTGCTCTCAGGCCCGCCGCCGCCTTTGTCTGGGTGACTGCAGCGAGTGCAGGCTTATGCCTGCAGCCGCTGTCCAGGCCCCCGGTAGCCTGCAGGGACACCCCAAAACTGGACTGGAAACCCGGTACCAGGATGGGCGGTGGGCACTTTACCCCCACCACAGCCTTGGGGCGGGGCAGGCTCAGATTTGGAGGTGGCTTAGGGAGGGGCCTGCAGGGTCAAGGAGGGAAATCTGGCCACACCGGCAGGGAGCATCCCAGCGCCCCCAGTCTGGGGACCTTTTTGGGGTGGTCTGTTAAGGGATGTGAGAGGATGCCTTGCCGGGCTTTCTGTCCCCAGTCTGGGATCCTGGCTGGTGGAAGGGGCAGCTGCAGAAGCTGCTCTGAGGGCACCTCCACAACCCTCCTTGGCAGGATGGCACTGGGCAGGCCCAGGGTGTGGGGGTCCCGGAGCCGCCTAGTCAGAGTGTCCCTGTTGCCCGCCCCATTGTTCTCTTTGTTAGAGAGCCAGGCTAGATTTGCAGGGTGACATCAGGCTGGCCGATGCTCATTGGCCCTCTAGCTGTGGGGCGGGCAGGCGGGTGGTGGGCAGTGCCCAGCCCCAGCACACACCCACCGCCCCTGATATCCTGTCCTCTTGCCCCACCGCCCCCACTGCCCCTCTGCCCTCAACTTTCTCCTCCTTTCCCACCTGCCCCTCCCTGCCTTTGGCTCTCTGATGTCCTCCTGCCTGTCATCAGCCAGGTTCTAGAACTCAGGGTGGAGTTAGGTGGGGCTGGAGGTGGGGCTGCCAGACACCCGGGCTGGAGGGGGCAGCCTCTGGACTCTCGGTAATGGAGCCAGAGAAGGGTGTGGGGGATTTGAATCGCAAGGTCACCTGTCACCCCAGATGCAGGCAGGGGACCACAGGATGCCCTGCCTCAGCATTGCCCTTCCCTAGTTCCAGGTGGGTGGAGCCGCTGGCCAGCAAGCCCTCTTGTCTTTCTGTCATTCATCTGTCCACCCCGTGTGGGAACACACTGAGAGTCAGGCATTGTACTGGGCCTAGGGACCATCATGAGGGAGGGGGACAGGTAGTTCTCTGAGCCCTGCTGTCCCAGACAGCACGACCCTGGGCAGGGCTGTTTCTGTCTTCCTGCTGCCTCCCATTCAGGCCCCTGGGCCAGCTCCTTTGTAGTCTGTCTAGCTTGTGGGAACAGACATGCAGCCCAGGCCTGGGGTCTTCTGCCCAGCTCACCAGGTAGGCCCTTGGGGGAAGGAATAGGGTGTGTTCTGTGTGAAAGCATGTGTCCTGACACCTGCGGGTCCTCTTTGGGTGGGGTCAGGCAGGGGCATCTGGCCCAGGATCTCAGGCTGAGTGTTCTCTCCGAGGCAGTGTCGTGGGGAACCCACTGTAGGAACAGGTTTGGCCCTGATCTGGATGTGCACTTGGCCCCCCTCAGCCTGGCACCCAGCTGGGATCTTGCAGGCAGCAGACCCCAAGGCCACGCTGGGATCAGTGGTCCCTGAGCACTTGCCCTGTGTGCAGCGGTGGGCCCTGATCCTGGGCAGACGCCCCTCTCTGAGCGGGAGGGAGCACTGCCCTGGGGTGGTTCTGAGGATGCTCAGACAAGATGCTGGTTCTAGTCCCAGCTCAGCAGTGCACACAGTAGCTGTCCCATAAGTGGGAACAGGGACCCAGTTGGGACGCCTTAGTGCCGGGACAGGATGTCAGCTTCAGCAGTCCGCCCTTTCCGAGCTTCAGAACCAGCTCCCCACATGTCCCTTCCCAAGGGTGTCCGTCCAGTCCTTTGTGCCTCAGTTCTGCCCACTTTCTCTGCTCTGCACCCCATTCTCCATCCTGGGGCTCCTGTCAAACCCCAGGTCCATACTGCTCTCCTGTGGCGGGCAGGAGAGGGACAGCTGTCTGGCCTCCCCACCAGACCCAGTGCGGTGCTCTCGCTGAGTCTGTTCTCTTAGTCCTTGAATGGGCTCCGGGGCTTTCTGGACACAGCACAGTCAGTACTCCTGTGAGTCCTCTGCTTGCCGAGCTGAGCAGTGGGGGTCCTGGGCAGAGGGTGCTTTCTTCTTACTCTGCTAGATCTTGGCCATGGGGGCAGGACATGCTGTGGACTAAACCCAGGGCCATGCCACCACTGAGCCACACCCCAGCCCTTTTTATTTTTTATTTGATACCAGGTCTCACAAAGTTGCCGGGGCTGGCCTCAAACTCTTGGTCCTCCTGCCTCAGCTTTTAGAGAGCTGGGATCACAGGCATGGCCACCACATCTGGCACGCCTACGTCTTTATTGAGCTTCGCCTCTGCTGGCCCCGTCTTGTCACTGTTTCCCAGGAAAGGTCCCCAGGTGTAGACGGGGAGGGAGTCATTGGTCACAGGTGGAGAGGGACAGGCCAGAGGGTCTGTGGGGGGTGGATTCCAACCCTGGCGGCAGGGGTGGGCCCGGGAGGAGCTGGAGCCTTCTTGTGGAGAGAGTCGAGGCACCCAGGCGGTCAGCAGAGCCACCCGGGCCACTGCACACTCCTTGCGGGTTCTGCCCGGGACCCTCCCAGCTTCTGCTCCTGCCTTGCCTCCTGTGTATCTGTGCCACGTGCCACCCCCCCTGCAAGTTCCCGGACAGAACCCTGGCTGCTGTGCGTAGATGCTCAGTGCCACCAGGGTCTGCTCCACTGAGCGGGGCTGCAGGCAGGGCTTAGAAGCCACCAGGATTCCCTCTGTCTGCTGTTTTGTCCCAGGCAGAGGACGGTGGCTTCAGATTGCACTCAGCTAAGGGCAGGCCCATATACTCACTGCTCCTTCCAGCACCTGTGCCCCCCAGGGATTATGGCAGCCTCTACCCCATACCTTATATGCTTTTCTGGTGGCTGGGAAGACGCTGTGATGTCGGGGGACTCTGCCTTGTGCCTGATGTGCCCTGCAGATCCCGTGTCAGGCCTGCGGTGCTAAGCGTGCCCAGAGCAGGCCAGGGGAGCCATGCCCATTGGTCTAGGCCCTGTGTGGGACCTTGGCCCTGCCTTTAGAGGGGCGCGACTGGCCACAGCATAGAGAGGATGGTGGAGGCTTTGGGGGCAGGTCAGGGCACAGGCTAGCCTCTGGCGTGGTCACGAGAATTGGAGTCTGGGGCAGGCCTGGGAACCTGCGCCTCAGCCCTGCCACTGACTCTCGGTGGCGCCCGGATGCCCCAAGCCCGGGGCTCTCCCTGCCGCCACTCACTGGTGCCTCGCTGTGCCAGCGGCAGAGCTGCAGTTGCCCACTCCTGTAGCCCCGATGCCATGGCGCTGGTGGCCCCTCCTGGTCCCACTCTGCCACCACACAGGGCCTTGGGGTTGAGATTTAAGGCAGATGGCATTCAGTTGGTGGACTGGGCTTGGGTTCTCTCCTTGAGGCCGAGCTATACGGGCTCCACCCAAGCCTGCCATCTGGGACAGGGCAGGGTGGGCCAGGCGAGGGGAAGCTGCTGGCTCCCGCCTGGCCACACGCCCCCTTGCCCTGGCCTCTCCCATCCTCCCCAGCCTGCCTCCTCCCCGTCATCTCATTCAGCCCAAGCCAGGCCGCAGCCCGTGGGGCATCCTCCAGCTGGGAGGAAGGGAGGTCAGGATGGCCGGGGCCCCAGCCAGGATGCATCCCAGGGAGCCCGCCTTGGTGAATCCTGGGGCCCAGCAGGGTTGCAATCCTCTCCCAGGGGCCGAAAGCCACTCCCTGCCCTGGGCCAGGTGTGTTCTGCCCAGGAGGGGCTCCTGAGCGCTGCCCTCACCATGTAGTGCCCAGCCATGGAGCGTGGGAGATGGAGGCCAGCCCGCCAGCCAGGGCAGGCTTCCTGGAGGAGGTGGTGCTGGGCTGTGATCTGAGCAGAGGAAAGGGACGACAGGGCTGTTGAGGTGTGGGACGTGCCGGGCTGGTGGCTCCCAGGGAAGAGTGAGATTGCTGGGCCATGCCAGCCATGGGCAGTGCGGGTGGGGGCGGGCAGGCAGGGGTCTGGGATGCCAGTGAGGCAAGGTGGCCTCGGGCGCAGAGGGAGCAGCCTGCGCTCCGGAGACGGCAGCAGAGCGGGCCGCCTTGCGGCAAGCGTGTGGCTCCACTGAGCAGTCCTGCGTTTGCTCAAAGCCCTGGGTCGAGGGGCTGCTGGCCTCCGTTTGGTCTGCCCTTGCCACCTTCCAGTGGCCCCCACTGAACACCTGTGACCACTGGCCTTAGGCCCTGCTGTCCCAGCTTCCGGCCCAGGTGCTGTATGGGTGGCTTCTTCCTGGCCCAGCCTGGTGGCCCTGCTACTTTGTGTCTGCTCGGGGAGACTGCAACACTGCTGCCCTGTGCGGCCCTGCTGACCCCCTTGGTATGCTTTTGTGGTCTCTGCCTCCCACAGCTGGAGGGCCTGCAGGAGATGCTGCGCGGGCCTAGGCGTCCTGGTGGCGATGTCCAGGCCTGGGCAGGCCACAGTGGTTTTCACATGCCCAGGGCTGCCCAGGCAATGGGTGACGTGCCATGATCAAAGAGTCTTGTCTCCTGTGGGGTTGGACCCCCAGTTCCTCCAGCAGTGACAAAGGCACATCGCTGTATCCCCTCAGAGGTCTACATGGGCTTCTCAAGGGGTCCTGAGTCATGGCCCAGGAGCCACTCCCCTTGGGCTAGGGACTTGAGGCCTGGGGAGGGCTCTTGGAGGACAATCCTAAGTGGTTTCCACATTCTGAGACTCCCCGCACTCTGGACGGGAGTTGGTGTCCAGGGTCTGTGCATCTCCTAGTGCTGGCATAGCCATGTGACTTGAAACAACCCGGGCCAGAAGTCTGAGATGGAGGTGGGCAGGGTGCGCCACCTCCCGAGGCTCCCTGCAGGGGGCCCTTCCTGCCTCTCTGGTGTCCAGTGTCTCCTGCTGGCAGTCGCTATGTGTGGACCCCTCAGCCCACCTCTGTCTTCACTGGCTGTCTCTTCTAAGGACGCCAGTCTTGCTGGATTAGGTCCCACCCTGCTCCATCCAGGACCACCTCAGTTTAACCAATTACATCTGCAGAGACCCTGCTTCCCAGTTAAGGTCACTGCAATAGCATGTTCCTGCTGCTGTGACAGAACAGACTGGGCGGCTTTGAATGACAGAAATGTATTGCTTAAGGCTGTGAAAGCTGAGAAGTCCAGGAGCAGGGCACCCCAGACTCGGGGCCTCTGAGGCCAGAACCTCACAGGTGGTGCCTTCTGAGTGTCCTCACACGGCAAAGGGCCGTGGGAGCTCCACGAGCCCCCTTCCTACCGCACCGATCCTGCTCAGGAGGGTGCCCCCATTCCCACTAAGGGCCTCCCCTCAGTACTGCCCCACGAGATGTCACCTTCCAGCCTGTGGATCTGGGGAGGCATTCATTCAGACCCCGGCAGGCTTGGGTTCCACATGAATCATGAGGCGCCTGCAGTAACAGGGTCCTCTGCTGTTCTGCCAGCCCTTCCGGTCCAGGGGAGGTGGGCTCAGGGTGGGGGGGACGTGGGGCAGCCCGGTAGTCAGGGAGGGCTCTGACTTGGGTGTGCTCACTGGCCCTGCAGCCAGTTTCCCACCAGAGGCCGAGTGAGCAGTTGGCCCTCAGTCACGGTGTCTGTCCCCGCAGGGTGCAAGATCAAGGCTCTGCGTGCCAAGACGAACACGTACATCAAAACGCCGGTGCGTGGAGAGGAGCCGGTCTTCGTCGTGACAGGCCGCAAGGAGGACGTGGAGATGGCCAAGCGGGAGATCCTGTCCGCGGCTGAGCACTTCTCCATGATCCGCGCCACACGCAGCAAGGCGGGTGGGCTCCCCGGCGCTGCGCCCGGTCCACCCAACCTGCCGGGACAGACCACCATCCAGGTGCGCGTGCCCTACCGCGTGGTGGGGCTGGTGGTGGGGCCCAAGGGCGCCACAATCAAGCGCATCCAACAGCGAACGCACACGTACATCGTGACCCCGGGACGCGACAAGGAGCCGGTGTTCGCTGTGACGGGCATGCCCGAGAATGTGGACCGCGCCCGCGAGGAGATCGAGGCGCACATCACGCTGCGCACTGGCGCCTTCACGGAAGCTGGTCCCGACAGCGACTTCCACGCCAACGGCACAGACGTCTGCCTGGACCTGCTGGGGGCGGCTGCCAGCCTCTGGGCCAAGGCCCCCCACCCGGGGCGGAGGCCCCCCACGGCCACAAGCGGGCTCCGCGGGGACGGTGCCCTGGGCGCACCCAGCACCCCCGAGGCCTTCTACGCGGGCAACCGTGGAGGGCCGCCGGTGCCGGATGCGGGCCCCGCCAGCCCCTATGGCGGCTCTGGAAATGGGGGCTTCACTTTCGGCGCGGACGGCGCTGGAGCCCCCACAGGGGCGGCCACCCCCGAGGACTGTGACTTTGGTTTTGACTTCCTGGCACTGGACCTGACCGTGCCTGCGGCGGCCACCATCTGGGCCCCCTTCGAGCGGGCCGCGCCGCTGCCAGCCTTCAGCGGCTGCGCGGCGGTCAACGGGGCCCCAGCGCCTGCCTCCACGGGCGCTCGGCGCAGCAGTGCGGCGGGCACCCCGCGCCACTCGCCCACGCTGCCGGAGCCCGGAGGCCTGGGCCTGGAGCTCCCGCTGACCCGCCGCGGCGCCCCGGACCCGGTGGGCGCCCTGCCCTGGCGGCCCCCACAGGCCTCCCTGCCACCCTTCTCCAGCAGCGCCAGCTTCTCCCCGGCCACCTCACTGCCCAGCAGCGCCTCGGCCTCCGCGGCCCTGGACGCCAGCGCCACCGACAGCAACCGCAAGCCCTCCACCTCTGGGGCCGCAGCAGTGGCCCCCTCGGCTGCTGCTGGGGCCCCAGGCCCACCCGCCACCGCCCCAGCGCGGGAGTGCGTGGTGTGCGCAGAGGGCGAGGCCATGGCTGCCCTGGTGCCCTGCGGCCACAACCTCTTCTGCATGGACTGCGCGGTTCGCATCTGCGGCAAGAGCGAGCCCGAGTGCCCCGCGTGCCGCACGCCGGCCACCCAGGCCCTTCATATCTTTTCCTAGTGCGCCCTCCATGGGCGGCCGCGGCCTGGCCGGGCCCACGGTGGGCGGGCGCGGGCGGCGGGCTGCGGGCGGCGGGCCAGCCAGAGTCCAGAGACAGCTTTAACTCCTCGGCCAGGTGTGGAGACGGCCAGCCGGCGGCCCAGCTGCAGCTCCTCGGTTCTTGACAAATGACAGTATTGAGTGACAGGTTAAAATAAAACGGAGAGAAAAGGTCTGCTTGCACTTTTATTTAAGACACCCTCCTGGGTGGTCCCAGCGCACGAGACAGTGACTTTTACAACCGCCCCGGCCCTTTTGTCAAGCTGTCCAGGGTGACAGTGACCACACACACGGGCCCTCCCAGGAAGGGCGGGGGGGGGCGCCTGCAGCGGCCGCAGGGGCAGGGGCTCCAGTGTCGCCCGCAGGTTTCTTTTTTTTAATTATGAATTCCCTTCCTGCTGTGATTCTGGTTGTCATTTTTTAAATTTTTAAAAGTTTTTTTTTAACTTTTACTTTTTACCTCTTGTGTATATGTAGGGAATTTATAGGGAAATATGTACTTTATGGAATAAATTTTAAGAACTAAAAATATATTTTATTTTAAATGAAGTAATGGACCTTTAATCTTACACAGCTAAATTACTGATTATATATTTGCTGAGCTGATTTAAAGGTTAAAAACATTGTATCAAGAGTTTTATTTTTTGACTTCAAAGCCTTCTTAATAAAGTCTTTTTGCTACACGTGAGCCCTGATGTCCAGTGTGTGGAGTGTGGGCGGGTGGCCTTGGCCCTGGCTCCTCCCCCAGCTCTGGGTTCCAGGCTGTGACTCTGCCAGGCACTGCCCAGGTCTAGCTGAGGGCTTTGGGTTGGTGAGGGGCAGCTGTGGCTTCCAGGGGTGGCAGAGGCAAGCTGTCCCCTCCTGGGCAAGGTGTATGTGGAGCCCACCCCCCGGGGGGGTTACCAATCCCTGCAGATGGGAAACGGGTGGGGGGATCCTCCTAGCATTGGCTGCAACACCTCCCGGTCTGCAGAGGATACAGTGATGACCCTGTTCTTGTTCACTCACCCCAAGGGCAGCCCACAGGCCACCAGGCAGCTCTTCAGGGTGGGCTTGAGCCCAGGAGGTGGAGAAAGTGTCCACCAGGTGGATGGTCCATTGATAGTGGCTACCACCCATGTTCCTCATGACACTGGGTGACGTGCTGTCCCGGGGACCAGGCAGAGGGCCAAGGTGAATGAACCCTGGGGGAGGGCCTGGAGCTTCCTGAAGGACGCGAAGGGCCAGGGACACAGCAGCTCTGAGCGTGGGTGGAAGCAGCCCCGAGGAGCCCCGCCTGCCAGGATGGCTGGCCGCAGCCCCCGCCTGCCAGGACGACTCTTAGGATCAGCTCCTAGTCTGGCAGCTGGGCACGCTGCAGAGCAGGAGGAGTGCCACCCAGGGAAGATGTCCCCCGACTCCAAACATGGCCTTATTTAGGAAAGGGTCTGTGCAGATATAATGAAGGATCTAGAGAATCACCCTGAGTGAGGGTGGGCCTTAACTCCAGGGACGGTGCCCGTAAGAGGGAGACTGCTGTGTGCAGGCAGAGCCTGGGACAACGCACCCACGGGGTGCTCTGGGCCTGGAGCCCCAGGGCTGGGAGAGGCTGGGCGGAGCCCTGGCGCCTCCAGAGCATAGTCCTGCACACACCTGGGGCTGGGACCGGGCCTCCAGACTAACATGGAATTCCTCTCGCTTAACCAGCCCGCTGCTGGGTTTCTGTCCTGGCAGCCTGGGACACTCAAATACGAGAGGCACACTTAGCCAGGACTGACTCACAAGTCTGCAAGGAGCGCTTTGCTGTGGCCACAGGAGCCCAGGCAACCTGGGCTGAGGTCAGGCCTGGGCCAGATGGCAGGGGTGGCCAGCAGGCAGGAGATGAGTGTACTGCTGACCCTGGGCAGTTTGGGCAGGAAAAGATTGTCCCTCCCCAGGGAGCCAAGGGAGGGAGCATTTGGGGGGCTCCTGTGAGGAAGGGGACACAAAGGAGGGAACTCACGAGTGGCTTGAGCCCAGGGGCAAGGAGCAGGCATGCTGGGCAGCTGTGCCTCTGGGGCATGCTGTGGTCAGCTTGATGGCTGGCTGCTGCTGTTTGAGGGGAGGGAGGCACCTCAGAACTGGGGGGACTCTTTTTTTTCCCTATCCTGGTGGTACACTCCTGTAATCCCCAGGAACTCTGGAGGCTGAGGCAGGAGGATCCTAAGTTCAAGGCCAACCTGGGCAACTAGGTAGACCCTGTCTCAAAATTTAAAAAAGGACTGGGGTAGTGTTCAGTACCCTGGCTAAATCCTCAGTGCCAAAATCAAAACAACCTGGGAGGAAGAGATAAACGAGCAAGGTGCCAGGGTCCTGGGGCACAGGGCTCGGGCACTACCAGGAAGATGGGTGTGTTGGGGCAGCTGGATGACCAGCCAGCAGAGGGACAGGCCCAGGGCATCCATGGGGGTGATCTGAGGACCCCTGTCCAGGGCAGCTAGGCTGGTGCTGGGGATCTGTGGTTTCTGTGGCCCTGGAGGAGCCCGATGGATTCTTGAAGAAGGGGTTTGAGGCCTGGATCCAGCCAGGCCTGGAGGTAAATGACCCTGGTCTTTGAGTTTGGAGGGCCAGTGAGCTCTCCAGCACTGAGCCAGAGCAGACTGAGCAGTGTGAGCTGGGAGGTGTCCCCAGAGGACACCCGGCCACGTGCAGACCCCTGCTCCCTGCTCGCTCCTTTTCTTCTTTTTCTTTTCCATTCGGCTTTTTCACATGGCAGTTCAGCTCGGGGACGCTGAAGGCCAGGTCCTTTCCCGCTTCTTGGATGCAAGCTCTCGGGACTTGGCCGCTCAGGGCGACGGTAGCCAAGGTTTGCTGGAAGCCCGTTCTGGGTCTCATCAGGCCCAGGGGTGAAGCGCAGGGCAAAGCTGTGGTTCTTCCGCTGGGACCTGAGCGCCGGGCCTGCTTGCCCGTGCTTGTGGGAGGACAGCCGGCTTCTGAGTCAGACACTCTGGCCCCTCCACCCTTCACCTGGGCCCTCCGCCCTCGTCTCCACGTCTCTACAATGGGGCTTGGGCTTGGTCAGGGTTGACGCTCCAGCAGGTGAGCAGAGCCTGCCACGCGGTGGGTGGGCCGTGGGTGGGCGTGAGGATGGGTGGGTGGAAGGACAGGGAGGGTGCAGGGGGCCTGGCCCAGGGAGGGAGACGCAACGGCTCCTGCAGGTGCAGCTGGCTAGGGGCGGCTGGGTGGCTGGGTTGGAGGCCGCGTGACAGGGACCTGGAGTGGTCATAGGAGCCTTCGGAGCAGCAGGCGTGGTGCGGGGGACGAGGCTGGAAGGAGAGGCTGCACCCGGGGACTGCCTCCTCAGCCTCACCCCACGTGCACCTTCTTGTCGGGACGCTGGGGTTTGGATCCAGGGATGTGGCTGGAAAGCTGGTGCTTTGACCCCTGCGTGGAAGGGTTCGGAGGGGTCACAACTGACCGTCTGGGACCTCATCAGTGGACCAGCCCCTCAGCTGGGTGGCAGTTTGGAGTACTGGGTGGTGCCCGTAGGCAGGCGGGCCCTGGCCTACGCCTGGCACTCTTCCAAGAGTTCCTGTGGGGTATTCTGGTCACCAGGACCAAAGGCCTGACCCACAGGAGTCCCCGCTGTGCATTGCCCATCTGCCCTGGAAGCCCACAGCCGCTCGCGCTAGGCTCCATGCCAGCAGAATGTGCATGTCCACACAAAGGCAATGGCCACAGGTGGCTGGTGACACCCAGATTGGATCTTTCTGGAATCTTCTAGAATGTTCCAGTCCAGCATGCTCAACAGAACTTACTGCCATGATAGTGATGCTCCACAGCCACATTGCGCAGGACGGAAGCCACAACCACGGTGGCGAGGGCCCCAGGAAGCAAGTTCGGCAGAGAAGCCAGATTCTTTTCTTTGTTTTTTGATACCGGGGATTGAACCCAGGAGCGCTTAACCATCGAACCACACCCCAGCCCTTTCTATTTTTTTTATTTTGCGACAGGGTCTTGCTAAGTTGCTAAGGCTGCCCTCACACTTGCGTCCTCCTCGGCCTCCCGATTGCAGGCGTACACCACCACGCCCAGCCAACTCTTCGTTTTGCTGAGTTAAGTAGAGACGTCAATAGCCACGGATACACAGAGACAGCACGGGGAGGGCAGGTGTGCTGCACAGACTGTGCGATCTCTTTAAGGCAACTTAGAGTGGACAGTGTGAGGCCACTGGGGAGTGGCCAGGAAAGCCTAGCGCCCAGGGTGCTGGGGAGAGGCTGTGCTCCCCGTCCCAGGGTCCCACAGCCCTTGTACTTGCCCCGTCCCCAGGTGGGCCACTGGGGGTGGCACAGCATGGGAGCACTTGGGTCCCCAGGGCCCTCACAGGGGATGGCCTTGACCTGCTGCTTTCTTTTGCCCCGGCCTAAGGTGAGGGGTGTTTGTCCACCATGATTCACTGCCTAGCCACAGGCCAAAGCTACGGGGCCAACTGACCACTGAAAACGGAAAAACCCTTTTCCCCTTGTACGTCGATGGACGCAGGTGCCTTGTTACAGTGATGGTAAGCCAAGCAACTGCGATGGGCAGGCAGGTCTGGAGCAGGCAGCCCAGAAAGCACTGGGCAGGACCGGCCACCTAGGAGAGGGCACACCTTGGGCTCTCACGGGTAGCAGAGTAACAGTCCAACAGTGTCCCCTCCCAGCCCCACCACGAGGGTGCCTCATTTCACATGGCAAAGGGGACTCCGCTTGTGCCAAGTTGAGATGGGGGTCACCCTGGTTATCAACTGGATGAGGGGGACCAGACTCTCCCTGGAGGGACCAGCCCTACCTGCACCTGGAATTTAGGACTTCTTAATTCCAGAACCATAAGAAAATGAACTTGCACTGTTGTGAACTCGTGGGTCTCCCAGCAGCCAGGAGGGTGGTAGCTGTGCCAAGCCTGCCAGCCCTGGAGGGTGGCGCGTTGTGTGGCCCAGACATAGAGTCAAGGTAAGCCCAGGCCAGAGAGCAACAAAAGGCTCTATCTCACGACGACGGGGACATACCCAAAGGACACAGGAGCCACCAAGAGCAAGGGCTCCGGGGCGGAAGCTGGAACGGCTCACCCTGGAGATGACAGGACGTCCAGCTCAACAGAGCTCCAGACAGACCATGGGTCGCTTCTCAGCATGGCCCCACACTGCACCAGACGTCCTTCAGTTTGGCTCTGGTTTTGGTCCTGGGGCTTAGACCCAGGGCTGCTCTACCGCCGACCCACACCCCCAGCCCTTTTTACTTTTCACTCAGAGAGCGTGTGTCCCTAAGTTCCTGAGGTTGGCCTCAAACTTGAGATCCTCCTACCCCAGCCTCTTGAGTCACTGGAATGAGAGACGTGGCCACTGCCACGCGTTTTGATTTGCTAAACATTTATCACATGAGGAATGGAGGGGTACGGGGGAGACAGCCATGGGTTCTCAGTGTGTTCCAAGCCAGCGGCTGCATCCTGTAGTCACTGAGCTACAGAGGGGATTTGGGGAACTCAGGCCTTATTGATTCCACGGGCATCTTCTGGTTTTGCTGGAGCGCCCCGATGCCCCTCAGTGCCCAGAGTGGGAGGCTCTGGGCAGGAGCAGGAGGAAGCCTAAAACCCCAGGCACGTGGGCCTCACCCACCTGCTCCCAATGCGCGGCTCAGGGTGGACCCAGCGGCCGTGCGCTGTCGCCACCGTGTGTCCCCCACAGCACATGACACCTCGTCCAGCCTGGTGTGAAGGGGTGTCCGGCCAGCTCCCGCAGGCACCGGTTGGCACCTCTCCTCACCCTTCACCGTGGCCTGTGGCAGGGACGCCGTGACTGTGGACTGGATGGGCCACCAGCCTCACCAAGAGCCAGCGCTTGTCCTTTGTCCCGAGCAGTCCCAGGCTCCTGTGGGACACTTGCCATGACCCCGGGGCAGGAAGGACACCTGCCGGTCACCTGCTCCCATCCACAGCATGTCCCCCGAGTGCTGGTTCACCAGGCACTTCCTGCAGCCAGAGCACTTGGGCCACCAGACGATAAGGAGACGAGATGAGGTCCCCTCGCAAGGGACGTGAGGGCAGGGCCAGGGGACATTCTGGGTGCCAGATAACAGGGTCTGCAGATGCATTTATTCCCGTTTGCAAACAGGAGCTGAGGCTCACGCGCAGGGAGGGGCGATCTCACTGACCCACACGGAGCCAAGGTGCCCCCGCGCACTGCCCCAAGGCAGGCACCCCCAACGCCCTGCTGAACTGGCGGGCTTTACGGGCCGTTGGAACCATCTTAGGTCAAGGTCAAGGTCAAGACCCCCACGATTTGTCGTGTTCCCGGCTCGTGCCCTGATATGAGTGACCAGAGGGCGCCTCGGCTGAGTGGGCTGCATCCCCACAGCTGTCACCCAATCCCACCAGGAAAAGGCATTGACATCCAACGGGGAGCAGCGCAGGCACTCCTGAGCAGGACCCCTCAGAGATGGCAGGACAGAAAGGGCTGACACAGTCACAGCCCAGAGGAGGCCGAGGAGAGATGACGACCAAAGCCATGTAGGGTCCTGGGGTAGGAAGAGGGCACTGGGGGAAACTCAAGGATCCCAGTGAGGTTTGGGCTTTAGTGAATAACAATGTGTCAGCTGGAACAGGGGCCCTGCCTGTCATCCCAGCTGCTCGGGAGGCCAAGGCAGGAGGAGGCAGGCTTGAGACCAGCCTCCACAATTTAGCAAAGTCCTGTCTCGAAATAAAAAGTCACTGGTAGAGGACTTGGCCAGCACATGCAAGGCTCTGGCTCCAGCCCAGCACCTCAAAATAGCAACAGGCATTTGGATGTGTTCGAACCTGAGCACTATCACTTTGGGGCCCAACCTCCACATGCATAGATTATATTCTACAAATGCATCAGCTTAAAGATGAATACAATCCAAGCCGGGCGCGGTGGCTCACGCGTGTAATCCCAGCACTTTGGGAGGCTGAGGCAGGAGGATCGCGAGTTCAAAGCCAGCCTCAGCAACGGCGAGGTGCTAAGCAACTCAGTGAGACCCTGTCTCTACATAAAACACAAAATAGGGCTGGGGATGTGGCTCAGTGGTCAAGTGCCCCTGAGTTCAATCCCTCGTACCAAAAAAAAAACATGAACACAATCCATGCCAGATGATGCTCGTTTTTCTTCTGATTTTATTTATTCTATTGTTTAATATATTGTGTGTGGGGGAAGGCACTGGAGAGGGACCCAGGTCCCTTGCTGGGCAAGCTCTCTTTGCCACTGAGCTGCACTACCAGCACTTTTTATTTTTATTTAAACACAGGGTCTAAGTCACCCAGTCTGGTCTCCTTGCTGTCCTCCTGCCTCAGCCTCCCCAGGTGCTGGGAAGACAGGTGTGGCTACTACACCGGGCTTCCTTCTATTTTTTTTTTTTCCCTTCTAATTTTAAAAGAAATGGTGTCCTACATGATTCCATTCAGGAGGTCCCTAGAGCCGTCAGATCCACAGAGACTGGTGTGTGCCAGGGGCTGTGGAGGGGACAGGAGTTAGTGTTTAATGGGGAGAGTTCCAGTTTGGGAACTATGCACTTAAAAATAAAGATGTATGGGGGCTGGGATTGTAGCTCAGTGGTGGAGCACTTGCCTCGCATGCGGGAGGCCCTAGGTTCATCCTCAGCACCACCTACAAAGCAATAAAATACATTGTTTCCATCTACATCTAAAAGAAATATTTAAAAAAAAAAATGTAAATTTTAGGCTATATAGGTGTGGGCCACCGGGACTGGCAAGATGATTTTTAATTTAAAGATTTTATTGAGATAATTGTAGATTCACACGCACTTGCAAGAAATAGCACGGAGGGTGTGAGGGCGACCTGGCTGTGGCATCTGTCGCCCCCGGGTGGTGAGGCTAGTCTGGTGGGCTGGGCAGGCGACTCCTTCCTCCTCGCCCCGACTCCACTGGCCGAGGGGTGGGAAGGAAACTGCGTGGATGTGGAGGACCTGCCCGCAGAGGGGCCCGTTCTGGGTCCAGGGCGCACGAGTGGCTCGTGCACTGCTGGACCCTCCCGAGGAGCCCTGCAGAAGCCAGAGGCCCCTGGGCGTCCACTCGGCTCCCCCAAACCGCAGTGGACACAGCCGGGATGAGGACACTGGTGAGGTCCGCCAGTCCTACTCAGTGTGCGCGCGGGGTCCCTACAGTCGGTGCGTGTCACTGTCCCGAGCGGCCACTGTCCCGAGTGCACCTGTCCACGCGCCCAGGGTCGCCCCACCGAACCCGCAGCATCCCGCCAGGCGTGGCCTTCGCAGCTGGCTCTTCATCCAGCGTCAGGGGACCAAGCCCTCAGCGGGCCCAGGGCACCCACCTCCCAGTCGCCCCCGCCCCGGCTGCGGAGCACTTGGTGTGCGGGGCAAACCCCGGGCTCAGCCCGCGCCTACGCTCCTGCAGCTCTGTGACGTCACACGCAGTTGCGCGAGGGCGCCCACGGGCGGGGCCGCGGTCGCGGCTCCGCCTTGCCTGCCCGTGATTGGAGGGGGCGCCGTGTCACGTGCTCTGACGGACCAATTAGGAGGCGATCCAGGGGCTGCGGTCCCGAGCCTCGCCAGCCCCGAGGCCTCGGGGACCGACCTCCGGCTGGTCTCCGCCAGGTCCGAACGCGCGGCCTGCCTCTTCCGTCCCCCGGGTCCTCGACCCGGCCGTGCGCCTGTTGCCGCTTTGTTCCCGGGAAAGCTCCCGGGGGTCAGGTGCGCGATCTCAAGGACTTGCTGCTCGGCCCTCAGACGGACGGAAAGAAACCCAGGGGTCACCCTGTCTGGGTGGCGTCCCGGGCCCGCCCCACCCCGGAAACAAACGTCGCGGGCAGAAAGGGAGCTGGGCCCTGGTGGGGCGCGGGGCGTGGTGGCTGTCGCTGGTGTCGTGGTGGCACTCCCAAGCTCAGGGGCCTCCCCCCCAAATAAACGTGTTTTCGCTTGTGCGCTTCGGGAATTCAGCAGGGCTTCGGAGGGTGGTCGCAGCGAGACCAGGAGACCTTAGGTGTAGCTCAGGGCTGTCACTTGCAAGGTAGGCGGCCTTCACGGTGGCCCCTTCGCTTGGCCCTTGCTTGGCCTTTTCCTCAGCACTGCTTGAGCTTCCTCCCGACGTGGTGACTGGCTGTACCCAGGGCGCACGATCAGGGGAGCAAGCGATAGGCCACAGCCCATTCACCAACACAGGCTGGAAGCCACAGACTGCCCCTTGTGGTGGTCAGTTGGCTCCACAGGTCAGCCCACTTGAGTAGAAGCAACTTCCTCAAGCCATGAATACCTGGAGATGAGACCTGCTGGGGCCATCTTGGAGACTGCGCCTGCAGCGTTTGCACACGGACCCATGTGACATCAGGAGCGCAGCAGTGCCACAGAAGAGGGCAAGGGATGCCAGCCTGAGCGCTTCCGCTGATGCAGGCCAAGCGTAGGAGGTCATGCGTCCAGGCCCGCCAGCGAGCTTCCACCTGGGACTTCACTTTTCCCTTGGGTTTGCTGCGCGTTTGAGCTCTTTTTTTTTTTTTTTTTTTAATATTTTTTATTTGTAGATGGACACAATGTCTTTATTTTATTGCTTTGTATGTGGTGCTGAGGATCGAACCCAGGGCCTCACGCATGCGAGGCAAGCGCTCTACCACTGAGCCACAATCCCAGCCCGCGTTTGAGCTCTTTTGTGCAAGAACCTAAGTGTGTGAAAATAGATGGAAAAAACCCAGGTGACCCTGCGACCGCCCCAGAAATGGAAGGGCCTTGGGTCAGTGGATGGTGGCCCGGGATCAAGTTGGAAGAGGCCTCGGGAGTGTGTCTGGGAGGGGCTGTGCTCTAGTTTGTCTTTGGCCTTGGGGGCCACAGGCACGTCACTCTCTGATGGGAGGGCTCGCACCTGGCCTGCAGGTTGGTGTCCCAGCGCAGCTCTGGCAGGGAGGGCAGGGCACCAAGCTGCGCCGCGCCCTGCTGGAGCCGACCTCTCTTCCTGACGCAGCGCTCGGCCCAGGGACGCTGGCAGGGACCTCCCTGGGCTCCCGCGGGCGTGAGCTGCGGTGTGGGCACTGGGCACTGCTGCTCTTGGGAGCTCACAGAGGAGACGCGCTTCAGGAGCCGGACGTTACCTCTGTACACATTGCAGTTCCTATTTCCAAGCCAGCATCAGTGTCTGGTGGCATCCACACACCCAGGGCAGGCCTCCCCAGTCCAGTGTCCCCAGATGTCACCAGGGTGCCCTGGGGGCAGTCGTTCTCCCCACGGAGAACAACTACTCTGACAGATGAGGGCATTTTAAAGACGGATGCAAAGCCACACAGTTCCAGACATCAGCCATTCCCAACATCAATGTGTCCTTTGTGCATGTTTCCACAGTGGCTCTTACACATACACATGTGTTGGGGTTTGGGGACACTTTTTAAGAGTGGCACCTCCATAATAAGTCACTCTTTTCCTGTGATGAGTGCCAGCCCCAACAAGGGGACCTCAAGCTGAGCTCCACCCAGAACCATGCTGCGGGTAGGCACCCAGAGGGCTCACACCCCTCTTAAACAGATGGGGAAACTGAGGCCTGGATGTGCCTCCAAGCAGCAAGGCATGCTCCTGGGTCTCCCGGAACAGCCCAGGAGCATGCCTTAAAGCTCCCGTGGGGGACCAGGGCCTCAGCGTGACCAGAGCAGATCTGCTGCCCAGAGCCCCCAGGGCCCCACCCTGGCACCCCATGAGGCACGGCCTCCTGTCCCTGGACTCTAGGGCACATGCTGCTGCTGTGAACAGCCTCGCTGGGGCTCCCCCCAGCCCTCCAGGAGGCCAGCCCCTCTCGGGCCTCAGTGTCTCCGATGGTCACAGGTGGCCCATCTTCCACAGGCCAGGCTGGGTCCTGTGTCCCCATCCTGGGTGGAGGAGGACTGATATCTGTGGGGGCGTGCCACAAGATGGCGCCGAGCAGTCAGCTCAGTACTGACCACGCTGCCCTGAGAAGCCACCTCCCCGCGCTTTTATTGGCTGACCTCTGCTCCCATACTGTTTTAGCCGAGTGACCCTATACTGTTTCCAGGAGGACAGCCCCTTCCGATTCTTTAGCTTGGAAACCGGATACTGCTGGTCCCTCCCTATATAAGCCTGTGAACCCCCTCAATAAATCGGTACTTGCTTAGACGATACCCCCTGGCTCATGGTGAATTGGCCAGGCGGCCTTCCTCTCTCAGTCCGACCCCCACCAGAGACCCTCGGGGTGCTTCCCCTCACTCGCTGGCCAAAAGGGAGTTTGGCACCCGGCCGAGGCTGTTTCCCCCACAATATCCAGAGGCAGGTGGCCTGGCTCCCCTGGGGCACAGAGTTGTGCTGTCACAGCCGAGTCATCTGCAGGCTTCTCCCACATCTGGGGCGAGGGAGCGACCCCTCTTCCAACCTGCAAGGCTCCACACCTGATGCCATCACTGGGTGCTGGCCGAGCCCCTCTGGTGGCGAGGCCCCACAGTGTCCACTGAGCAGGCCCTGGCGAGCTCCCCATGCTCTGCGCCTCACAGCTCACTGCCTTTCCCGTGCCAACACCCCTGTCCCCACTGCCCCACCATTAAGCAAATGTCCCCAAGTGCAGGTTTGGGGGATGGCAAGATGCCACTTTGGGTGCTGATTTCTGCACTGGTGGAATCTTTCTCTGCCATGAAGGGCGCCCCCTCGCGAGGCTCCTCAGACGCCTGGAAAGAGGCAGACGGCTGGCAGTCGAGTGTTCTTTAATGAAGTAGAACATGCCCACAGCAGGCTGGTTAACAGGCCACAAGGCAAGGGGCCCTACTGTGTGCCCCCTGCTCTCCCAAGGACATCCTTCAGGGGGAGCAACAGGAATAGAAATGGAGCCTGGGTCCCCAGCACCATCATGCAGAGGTCCACTCTGACCCTTGGGTCGCTATATGCTCTGCAGCATGTGGAGTGCGTGGCGAAGGAGCTGCAGGGCAGCAGGGGCACAGCCGTGGCGCTGTAGGGTGCCCAGGGAGTAGGAGGCACCCGGCTGGCCCTGCGCCCAGTGGGTGAGCAGCAACCCCTGGCCTTGACCACTCAGCACAAGCTGGGCTTGAAGCCCACTGAAGCTGACCTGTGGGGCGAGGAGCAGAGGTCAAGGTGAAGGGCCTCCTGCCCTGCCCATCCCTGCCCTCTGGGAGGAGCGCTGGCCGGGTCTTAGGGCCCATCTCACCCCTGTGAACGCAAAGTCAGAAGCCAAGGTTTCTACAGTACAGGTGGGACACTGAGACTCCGCCAGGGACTTGGCTGCCATGGCCACCCTGAGGGCCCCTCCTAGCCCCGCAGCCCTCGTAGAGTACGGGTCTCCTGGCCACAGCAAGGCCACTGGAGGAAAATCTTTTCTGGCCGTGGCAGCCAGCCCAGGTGCGGACGGGCAGGCCTCCGAGCTCTGTGGCCCCACGGGGCCAAGGGCACCTCCTACTAGGGAGCCAAGCAGGAGCAGCGCGGGTCAGAGCTGCTGGAGCCCCACGCTAGGGTGCTCAGGGAAGCCACCCAGGAGCTTCCCAGGAAGTGACGCTCGGAGCCACTGAGCAACCACCGAGCGTGACGTTCTGCTGTCCCTAAACAGCGTCACTGTGTTTGTGAGGACGGGCCCAGGGCCACCCGCATGCTGGGCCAGCCTGACCCCTGGGCAGCCCCTCCAGCCCCTCCTCACTCAGAGCCAGTGCTTTTGGGGTTTGCGGGAGCTGGATGTTCCCTGGGAGCCCCAAGCTGGCGCGGGGCAGCCTGGTCCCCACCTGCTGGCCCTGGCTCACCTGCAGGGTCCCGTCGCTGAACAGCAGCAGCAGAGCCTGCGAGGATCCCAGGAAGCGCAGCAGGCAGAGGCCCGGTGCGGGCGGCCAGGGCACAGGCGAGGCCCCCTCCTGCAGGCAGAGCGTCAGGGCACCGCCCCCACCTCCCAGCCGCACCCCGGCCCAGCCCTCACCTCTCGCAGGCGCCGCTGCATGTAGCAGGTGAAGAGCCGCAGCACGGCCAGCTTGGCGCCCAGTGCGCTTGGCACATCCCTCAGGGCGAAGGTCTCCAGGCTCCCACGCGCGGGCAGGTAGCAGATGTGGCTGTGGGCAGGGGGAGGGACCTGGGGCCTGGGCACCATGCCTGTGGGCACCTTCCCACCTGTCCCAGCCTCCTGGATGGAGGCCCTCCAAACAATTCTACCCACCACTTCATCCCTCCAGCCCTGGCTCTCCAGTGTCCTTGAACCCCAGATGCTCTACCCTCCACAGCCATGGCCGCTGCCTGCCTGGCCAGTCCACCACCTCTTGCTGGTCTCTGTGTCACTTGGGCCAGAAAATTCATGTTGAAGTGTGAGTTGGGCACTGGGTGAGTGAGTGTGAGGTCCTGTTCCATCCCCTGCATTAAAAAAGCAGGTCGGGGCTGGGATTGTGGCTCAGGGGTAGAGCACTTGCCTCGCATGCGTGAGGCCCTGGGTTCGATCCTCAGCACCACATACAAAGCAATAAAATAAAGACATTGTGTCCATCAACAACTAAAAAAAAAAAAGGCAGGTCAGTTCAGCCAGTGCCGTGGCCATGCCTGTCATCCCAGCACTTAGGGAGGCTGAGACAGGAGGATCGCGAGTTCAAAGCCAGCCTCAGCAACGTCGAGGCGCTAAGCAACTCAGTGAGACCCTGTCTCTACATAAAACACAAAATAGGGCTGGGGATGTGGCTCAGTGGTCAAGTGCCCCTGAGTTCAATCCTCAATACAAAAAAAGAAAGCAGGTCAGTCCCCTCGCTGGGCCTGGCAGTGACCTGGCAGGGCCTGTCACTCACTCACCCCAGCTTCCTCCCGGCCACACCTTCCCCACCTACCCACCTGGGGGCCTGCACACCTGCCGCCATCTCATGACTCCCTAAACCTTGCTGTGTCAGATGCTCCTTCCTGCCCCTCTGCTGCAAGTCACTCTCCCCAGCTGCCCCACCTGGTCAGCTTCCTCAGAAGCACCACTGAAACCAGCCACTCACTTGAGGAGTACTGAGCCCACCGGGCAGGGAGCCTCAGGGAGGCAGGTAGGTGGCCCCCACATAAATGGAGCCCCGGAACTTACCTTCCTGGGGGGCGCAGGGCCATGTGGGTGCCATCCCGAAACAGGACACCACTGCCCCCGTCTGACAGCTGGTAGCCAAAGCCATACTTGTTGGAATAATCCACCCACTTGGGAGCCCAGATGATGGGCCGCAGCTCCCCTGGGGGGTCCTGTGTGGCTGGGCACAAAGATGAGGTGCACTGAGCTAGGGGTCAGGGTGGGGTCTGAGCAGGGTCCAGCTGTTTCACACAGGGGCTGGGCAGAGGTTTGGGGACCTTAACGGTGGGCCAGTAAGCGTAGGAGATATTGGAAAGAGCGCCCAGGCACAGCAGTACATGCCTATCATCCCAGGGACCCGCGAGGCTGAGGCAGGAGGGCAGCAAGTTTGAGGCCAGCCTCGGCAACTTAGCAAGACCCTGTCTCAAAATTTAAAAAAGGGCTGGGGGTAGCTCAGGGGTAGAGCACCCCTGGGTTCAATCCGGAGTACCAAACTAAGAATAAAAAATACTGGAAAATGTTCAAGGACTGGTCTCCTGATTGCCCCTCACAGGGGGAGGCGGGCCACGCCTCTGGAGACGAGTAGCGCTCGACCACCTGCAACGTATAAAGCACCAGCAGGTGTTGTTTTATTTTATTAACAGAATTTTCCACTTGAAAATACAAGGCACAGTGGGTCAGGGTCCGCCTCTGGTCTAACATAGATGACGAGGCAGATCCAACACCTCAGAGCAGCTTGCAAAGGGTTTTGAATGTTCTCAATACAGAGAAATGGTCCATGACTGAGGTGACAGCCATGCCAGTCCCTCCCATCTGCCCCTCCCGTGCTGTGCAGAAACGCCACACGGGCTGGGAAAGCGAGAGACCGGAGGTGTCTGCCCAGCATGCACGAGGCCTGGTCCAGCCCCAGGCCAGAACAAAGAAAAAGAAAGGGAAGCAAACGCCACACGGGACCCCACAATGTGCACGTTCCCACACGCCAGTTAAAGGTAAGATATAACAGTGAATGAATTCAGTGTCAACTGAAAACCACGTGGGACCTGGACTGGTCCTGGGATAGAAAGAAAGGTGGTAGAGGAAAAACTGGTGGCATCTAAACACAGCGTGAGCCAGGACGCTCAGGAGGCTGAGGCAGGAGGGTCGCTGGAGCCCAGGAGTCTGGGGCCAGCCCAGGCGACACAGCAAGGCCGTCTCGGCAGGTAAGTGACAGCTAAACGAATACAGTGGGGCACTTGGTTCCCAGTGTGGGCCTGCATGGGCCTCCGGGCAGCAAGCAAAGATGGGAGGGGTCCCGGAGGCTCCTGCTTATCTTTTCGACTTTCTGTAAATCTCACATTGCTTTTTACTGTTTATTAAAATTGTTAAAAATATAAAAATTGGGGCTGGGGTTGTGGCGCAGTGGTAGCGTGCTCGCCTAGCACGCGGGAGGCACTGGGTTCGATCCTCAGCACCACATAAAAATAAAATAAAGATATTCTGTCACCTACAACTAAAAAAATAAAAAAAAATATATAAAAATTGGCTCCGGTTGATCAGGACCTCTAAAGTGCGGAGTGGTCCTTGTACTGGGGAGGGGCTGAGAAGGCAGCTTCCTTTTTCATGTGGAAACTGATCCCGCATGAGGCTCGGGCAGCAGTGCCCCTGGCACAGGGGCTGGATCCTCCCAAGTAGGCTGGAGGCTGTGGTGGGTGCAGGGTGAGCAGAGGCAGGGTTTGGGTCTTGGGGACGCTGGAGGATAGGGTCCCCTCTCCCGGGGGCGGTGGCAGAGGTCTGAGGTCAGCTCCTTCCTCAGGTCCCCCGACCTGGGTGAGAATCTGAGACTGACTCGCAACCCTAAAAGGAGAAGGCTGCCCCAGAGTCCTGCCCAACACAGGCTGGACTCCGAGGTTAAGGGACTTGCTGGAGGCCACCGCATCCTGAGGCCTCACCACCCCCACCTCAGTCCCCAGGGAGCCCCTGAAATGGGGCGGCCCTGGATAGGGACCCTGGACACTAAGACAGCTAGTGCTGGGCAGACAGGGCGGGGTGGCTCCTACCCACAGGGCCAGTGTCCAGGCAGAACTGCAGGTTCCGGATAGCAGCTGTCACCTCCGTCTCTGGGTTCTCCTGAGGCGCTGGAAGTCAGAGCTCTGTGGGGGCAGCCAGCCTGGGCCCTCCAGACTCCCACACCCAGGGAAGTCTCATGTTTAACCCAGAAGGACAGTGTCCCATGTTTGGGTGTGGGGCCAGGAGCGAGCTGTAACCTGGCAGGACAGGTGGCTGCCCGTCTCCCGGTGCTCACCTGCTGGGTCGCTCCGGAGGGTCCCTTGTGTGAGCAAGTGGACCAGGGCCTGGGGACAGCGAGCCCCTCTCTCAGAACGGGAGGCCTTTGGAAGGAGCGGTGAGGTGAGGGGGACCCTGGCCTCCCCAGGACCCCCAGCTGCCCGTCTTGCTCAGCACACACAGGAACTGGCTTCCTCTGGCAGCATCTCAAGGGCATACAGTAGGCACTCAAGAAACATGATGGGACGAACCAGGGGGTGGGAGCAGGCCCCAGGGAGAGCCCCGGGTTGGGAGAGAGCTGGACACTGATGGCTGAGCCCCAGTGGTCAAGGCCAGATGGAGGAGCCGGCCTGGGGATCCCTAGGGGCTGAGGGAAGCCCAGGGGCCTCAGGGTGCGGTGCTCTCCCACCTGCCTCACCTTGCCGTCCCGGTGCATGGAGTCAGGTGCTGGCCCCTCTTCTCTCGGGCCTGGGGCCTGTTCAGGAGTGAAGGGGCCTGAGGGAGGACAAGGCTTGGGGCAGAGGTAGGAGGCGTGGGCAAGCACGGGCAGGTGGGCCGGCTGCGGGCAGGCAAGAGCCAGCGCTGGGGACGTGGGCAAGGGTGGGCAGGCCAGGCACTCACAGGGGCGTCCACACTGGGTCAACAGTAGCTGGCCCACTTTCCGGAAGAGCCTGCCCAGAGGCTGTGGGAAGGTGAAGACCGGTGGGCTGTGGCAGGCGTGGGGTGGCAACCACTCCGGAGTGAAGCCCTTTGGGGTGGGGCGTGCAGGTCAGCCTGGCACAGCTGCCCGGCTCCCAGCACCTGGCTTACCTGGAGCCAGGTCTCCCTGCACAGGGCCTGAGCACCCTCAGGACCCACCTGTGCCCCACCTGTGCCTCACCTGTGTGAAGAAGTCATCCTGCAGCAGGTGGTCCAAGCTGGGCCGCTCAGCTGGGTCGGGTGCCAGGAGACGGGCAATGAGGCGGCGGGCATTGGGCGACAGGTGCGTCGGCTCTGGGTAGTGGCTATCACGGATGTTCTGGTACATCTCCGAGAGGGATGCCGCCACAAAAGGTGGTGTGCCAGTCAGCACTGTATACCTGGGCAAGGTGGGGGCAGGAGGGAAGGTGCCGGGGGTCCAAGCTTTGCTCACACTTACCTGTGCACACCCCGCCATACCCACCCCACACGCCAGTCTGACACTCAGTGAGCACTCTCCTGTACCTGAGCTACGTCCACTCGGCCCTGGCCGCTCCTGCGCACTTTGCTGTGATGCTGTGTTCTACCTGAGGCACCTGGCTCCCCTGCACACACCTACCTGTTCAACCCCAGCTTGTGCAGTGTGTGTCCCTCATGCATACACCTCCACACACCTGTCCTGTCTCCATTTAACCTTCCGCGCACCTGCCTCCCACCTGTCCTTGCCCAGCTGTGCATGCTCCCACCTGCCCGTTACCTGCTGCCTGGGCAGTCCTGCCCGCCTGCCCCACTCACATGATGCAGCCCAGGGCCCAGATGTCCGACGGGCAGGAGTGCCCCTTCCTGGACACCACCTCTGGGGCCAGGAGGTGTGGAGTCCCGCAGAGCACCCTGGGAGGGGATGACGGGGTGAAGGCTGGGCTCGGGGCCTCCCTCACCTACCCACAGGGTCTCAGGGTCTCAGGGTCTCCCGCGTCACCTGTGGCAGCGGCCCCCTGGCCCCACCCTGGCGGCCAGTCCCAGGTCTCCGATTTTCACCTCCATGTTCTTGTTAAGGAAGAAATTACCTGGGGGTGGGGAGGTTCGGGCGTGAGGGGCGGGTCCCCTGCCAGCCCCGCCCCCCGCCGGCTCCTCGCTCCTCCCCCGCGCTCACTGAGCTTCAGGTCACGGTGCACCACGCGCCGCTGGTGCAGGTAGCGCAGGCCGCTGATCAAGCCCCTCAGGTAGTAGCGCACCTCGGGCTCCGTCAGGGTCTGCCGCGCCTTCAGCACGTGCGCCAAGGACTGCAGGTGGCCGGCAAGCACCAC
Source organism: Geosciurus inauris (assembly GCA_004024805.1). Lineage (NCBI taxonomy): Eukaryota > Metazoa > Chordata > Mammalia > Rodentia > Sciuridae > Geosciurus > Geosciurus inauris. The sequence continues at coordinate 28,423 of PVHX01005911.1, forward strand.
ACAGTACCCGGAGGGTACAGGTTAGGTGGCCAGTGAGGTCAAGGGGCCCAAGAAGGCAAAGGGAAGTCCACTTTGGCCTAGGCAGGCATTGCTGGCGGTGGGACGGGAGCAGGCAAGCACTCAGGTGCACTTGGGAGAGCTCAGTGAGCGAGTGGGACCAGCAAGTCCACAGGGACCCAGGTGGCCACGCAGGAGCCTGAGCGGGCTCCATGGTCAGAGGTGAACAAAGTGGCACATGGCCGGCACAGGGGCACCCAGGTGAGTGCAGGTGTACTTAAGTGGGCAAAGCAAGCTTATGGGGGTCTGTGAAGGTTGAACTAAGTTCTACTGGGCTGAGGTGGGCAGAGCCAAGTGCAGGAAGAGTTCGGGTGAGCACAGGTGCCTGCAGGTGAGCACAGGTGGGCATGAGTGAGTTTAACTGGGCCAAGTAGAAACAATTAGGTTCAGGTGGGCACCTTGGCCACACATGCACATGGGATGGGCCTGATGGCCACAGCCTGCACTGAACATAGGTGAGCCCAGGGGGCACAGGTGAGCCCAGGGGGCACAGGTGAGTGAAGGAGGGACACATGGCCATATGTAGGCACGGGAAGCATGCTGACTGGGCAGAGGGCAGCAAAGGAGCACGATGTCAGCACGGGTGGGGACAGAGGGACGCGGGGGGGGGCAGCCTGGCTCCCTCTGTGGCCCCTCTCTACCCCAGCACCTGTCGGCTGCAGTATTCCAGCACCATGTACACGTAGTCGCGGTCAGCAAAATGTCCGTGGAAGGCCACGATGTTGCGGTGGCGCAGGCGGCTGTGCAGGGCGATCTCGCGCTCCACCTGTGGGCCCAGCCGGCACTTGCCTGGGGGATTCCGCCGCCAGCATCACCCTGCTCCATGCAGGGAGGAAAGGCAGCCTCCCCAGGTGCTGCTGGGCGGGGACCCTGGAGGGCCCAAGAACTGCACACCTGCCCTTTGGAGGGAAGCTTCCCAGCGCCGCCCCCGCGCGGCACCACCTTGAGAGCGAACACGGCGCTGGTGGACATGTCTGTCAGCTTGTAGCAGCGGCTGAAGGCACCCTGAGCGGGAGGGGTCAGCCTCTCACTGGACAGGTACACACGGGGGTGTGGACATGCCAGCCACACCGTGCGAACCGCAGTATCCATGGAGGCACGGGGCTGCTGGGCTCTTCACACACACACCAGAGACAAAAGTGCACACAGCTCGCACCCTCAAACCTGCACACCACACACGGACACCACAAAGGCACAGAGACACGTAACACTCAGACACACAGACCACAACGCAGCACCGGGGGCCATACGTTCAGCATACAACACGTGAACACACAACACCACACCCAGAAACAAAATGACCAGAGACCCCGCACACAGACACCTGGGCGAACACACAGCAGGCCCAGACAGAGCCCTCGGGCCACAAGAGGTGCCTGGACACAACACACACAGGCACCCAGAGACACAGACACAGCCAGACCTCCATCCCCACAGCCCCCAGGATGCAGCACAGTAGCTGGACACACAACACTCCCAATGCACAACACCCAGACTCAGTACGACTGAACACAGCCTGCCGGGGCACACGAACATGGCACGCGGACCCGCGAGCCCGGTGCACACAAACAGACCACAGCCACGGGGACACTCCAACAGACATCCACCCTGTCCACACAACCTGCACACAACTCAAGACCCTGCGCACACCCGCAGGCCCGGGCGCCCGGTGCGGGTTCCGCCGCGCAGCCCCGACGCCCCACGCACGCAGGCTGCGCGCGGGACCCAAACTCAGGGCGCCCGCCACACGCGGAGACAAAAGCTGGGCTCGGGATCCAGGAGCCGCGCCACCTTCCTGGCGCCGGCGACTGCGCGCTCTCCCCGCCCGGCCCCGGCCCGCCCAAGACCCCCGGCCCGGACCCCGGCCAGCCCCTCGCGGCGGACTCGGGGTGCCGAACCCCAACCTTGCCGATCAGCTTCCCGCGCCGGTAGACGCGCCCCGAGCCGGGGTCGCGCAAGAAGGCGGCCACCGGCTGGTGGCTCCTGCGTCGCCGCCTCGGCCCCGGCTCCATCTGCTCCGGCTCAGCGCAGCCCGGTTGCACCCGGCGCAGCGCCGCGCTCCCAGCCCGCGCGCAGCTCGGGCTGCTGTCACCCGCGGGCTGGGGTGGCGGGGCTGCTGTCACCCGCGGGCTGGGGCGGAGGGCGGGGCGCTTCCTGCCCGGCGGCCCGCTGGGCGGCAGGTCCCTGGGGGCAGCGCGGGGACGGACGCGGAGCTCGGGAGTTCCTGCCACCGGGGCAGCGCCCGCGCCCTGTGCGCCGAGTGGGAGCCGCGCGGGGCGCTTGGCCCTTTTGTTCTTCCGGCCCTGCACCCCCACCCCCCCAACCCGGGAACTGTCACAGCGCCTGCTCCACCTGGCAGGTAACAGGCCGAGGCCCCCAGGGAGGGCGGCTGCCAGGTGCGGGCCGGCGGGGCTCTTCCCCAAGTGTGGCTGCCTGCGGACAGTGGTCGCCAACGCGTCTCACTGAGGTCTTGGGGCCCACATGGCACTGGCTTGATCACTCGGGGCACTGAGGAGTCCCCACAGGAGAGAGAAGGAGAGAAGCCCAGTGTTTCCCGGTGGAGCTTGCTGACCGGGGACTAAGAAGGCAGGACCCGGGTTGTGAGAACAGGGTGGGCACCAGTGGGACTGTCACATGAGGGAGGGTTGGCACTGGGGACGCCGTCAGCAGACCGTGTGCACTGGGCAGCCAAGAGGGGTGTCTCTGGGATGCCCAGGGAGGGTGAGTGGGGTGGCAGACCAGCCCCTCTTGGCCCCTGGCCTTTTCCCGCACCCCACTTCACCCTCACAGCCTGCAACCCCTGGCCTGCTGTGGCTTCCAGGTGCAGAGCCCCAGGGTGGTCAGGCCGCTTAGCTGGCCATGAACCCAGGCAGCCCTGGTATTAATCTCCAAACTTATATAACACATCAGTGGGGAGGGGTTAGCAGGGCTCCCTGTGGCTGGAATCAGGCCTTGGAATTTTCCAGAGACCAGATTTCAGAAGCAGCCTGGCCACTCCACGGGGGATAAGAGATACCCTCTGAATGGCTGCCCGTCCACCTGGTGTGTCAAATGAGAGCATCCAGGGTGTGAGGGACCCCAGGTCCCAATATGTTTGATGGAGCAAGATTCAGCCACCTCTGCAGGGTTCCGGTCTCAGTGCCAGGGCAGAGGATTCCAGGCCCCCTAGGGACCAGCTGGCTGCACCTGGGAGCCCAGGTCCCCTGCCAGTGAGAATCCGCGTAGTTCAGAGGCACATGGGTTGGACTCATCATGTCACTGGCACCCTGAGGCCACTTCCTTCTCCACATACCCTCCATAGAGTTAAGTCAGTATGTGCTAAGCATCTACTATGTGCAGACCTTGCTGCCCAAGATAGACCCAGATGGGCCCTTGTGCAGTCACGACTGTGGAAGGAAGTGTGAGGAGATGGCCTGAGACTTAACCAAGTGTGGGAGGGGAGGGAAGGCTTTGGGAACCACAAGGCAGCCAGGCCCGGGCTGGGAAGTGGCTGGTCCCTAAGTCAGGTGCTGTTTGTAGCCCCAAGGGACAGACCAGTCCCGGCCCAGAAGACTGGTACAAGCCCAGATCCCCCGCTGCAAGTGGCCAAACCTTGCCCAGAGTCTAGGTGGCAGTGGACCCAGAGCCCCTGCCCCCCATGGGTCTGTCAGGCCTCTTGCCCCAACAGCCCAGGAGCAGTGCCAGGCAGAGCCCTTGCTCTGGGTCCAGTTGGTGGGAATCCAGAAGTTTCCTGGGGGAAGAAACGAGAGTTCCTGACCCAGGGCATCAGCTGATGCATGGCCCCGGCCAGCTCACCCCTGCCCGGCCGCCTCTGGAGTTCTCTGGCTGAAGTTCTGCCTCAGAGCTGGGGATGTATCCTGGTCCCAGCCTGGCCCCTCAGAGCCCCAGCGCTGGACTCCCTGCCCACCCTGCCTAGGGGAACGGGTCGTGGGTCCCAGAGTGAGAGGTGGTGGCTGCGCTGCATTGGATGCGCCCAGCGCCACAGAGCAGGAGGAGCCTGACAGGAGCCTCTTCACCCCACTGAAGGAGTGAAGTCTCAGGGGGTGCCAGGCGCAGGGCCCGGCGGGCGCTCCTGAGAGCACCAGTCCTCGGGGCCTGCACGGCTCGAGAGGAGGGGCCGCAGGTGTCAGAACCACAGGGGGAAACTGGCATGTTCAGGTTCACTTCTTGAAATCCACGCTGGAGAATGAAGTGAACTTTGTAATAAAATGAAAAGTAGAGATGTTCACTGGGCATCATCCACGCAGCCGAAGATGTCACAGCCCAGTGTCCACCAGGGGACATCAATACGCCATGTGGCCCATCCCTCTGACAGAACGGCACTCACCCAGCCACAGGAGCCAGGCTCTGACACAACCACCCTGTGGATGGCCCTGAACATGGTGCTCAGTGACGTGTGCCAGGACACAGCCTGCAGGGTCCACCCACCGGAGGCCCTGGACTCAGATCCAGAGACAGCAGCACCGTGGGCGCAGGGCTAGAGGGCACAGGAGCTGGTGTCCAGTGGAATGGAGCTTCAGTGTGGGAAGGTGGACGGTTCTAGAGATGGTGGTGGGTGGTGCTCAGCCCTGTGACCGGGCTTCATGCCTCTAAACCTAGAAAAGGTGAGGATGCTACATTTTAGGTTGCGTATTTTTTGCCACAATAAAAAAATAAAATTGATACTTGACACTCCCCCCAGAGCCCAGCCTGGGGGCTCCCTGCACCCTCCCTGTTCAGGGGAGCCAGCAGGCCCAGCTTGTGGGCTGCTCTGTCAGGGGCCAGGCGGCTTCAGGGCTGCCCCAGCCTGCATTCCCACTGGGTGGTCCTGCTGCCTGGGTGGTGGGGGTATGGCCTCACCTGGTGCCTGGCGCCCACTCCCTGTGCTCCCACTCAAGGGTGCAGGCCCAGGTCCCCCCCAGTCTCTGTTCTCTCACTGACCTGAGATAACTCCAGACTCAGCAGATTTCTCAGGAGAAGCTCTGGGAAGCTTTTCTCAAAATACCTGCGGCAGGTGGAGGGGCAGCTGAGAAAGCAGAGTGCAGGATTCCCAGAAGCCTCTGCGTTCAGCTCACGGGGCAGCACGGGGTTTGGGTCCGCGTTGGCCCAGGCCTGCCCCCTCCTTTCTGGAAGCTGCCAGGGTGGGAGCATCCAGGGACATGGCGTCCAGGGATGTGACTCAGCTCAGATCCTGGTCCCCTCTGGCATCCTGGAGTCCCACCTGCCTGGACCCATGAGTCCTCAGCCCTGCCAGGAAGGGCCCTGGGGACCAGCAACCCCAGGCTCCAGAACCTCAGACCTGGCACATGTTGCAGAGACGGGGCCCAGTGTGGGCCTGGATGGTGCCGGGCCTGCTGCCTCAGCTTCCCTGTGGCCTTTGTGGCAGCTCCTAGAGCCACCCTCCTCCCTCTCTCTCCAGGATACCCCCTTTTGTTCTCCCCATCCTGGATGCTGATGTTTCCAGTCCTCTGTAACCTCCTTTTCCCTTTCCTGGGCCCGGATGCCCTTCCTTCCTTCCCTCCCCCACCCATACTGTCCAGGGTGTGGCCTGGGCACTGATGGTGGACAAGCATCTTCGTTTGGGCTGGAGGACGCCTGAAGTCAGCTGTTGGTCCTCCCCATCTCAGTCTCTGGTCTCCCTCACACAGCCTGAAGCAAGGGTTTGGTGCAGAGAATCAGACCGGAGAGCAGAGGAGGACCTGGTCACCACTGTTGGTCCCTGAGGCCGAAACCCACCAGGGCCCCTGAGAGAACTGGCTGCTGGAGGCAAAGGCAGAGGTGTCTGTCCTCTGCTCCCCCCACCAGGCTGGGCTTCCCCATGTGATGTGAGCTGTCCTGTGTCCTGCGTGACTGAGCAGCTCATGCAGGAGGTCCATGTGGCACTGCCTGCTTGGGGGGACGGAGATGGCCTGCATGTCCTCCTACCCACCCTCCCTCACTGGCTACCGCAGCCTCCCTGTTGGTCCTCACACCCACACCAACCTCGTCCCCTGCAGGACCTTTGCACAGCCCCTCCACCCCCAAATCTTTGCCTTATCACATTTAGGACCCAGCAGGCAGGGGCCACTCTTGCCCAGGTGGCACCGCACTGCTCCCTTGCCCTGACGGACGTCTTGGCTCCATTGTAACCTGACATGTGCCCTATTTCTTTGCTGGTTTGTCTTCTGTCCCACCAGATTGGGAGTGCCACCGGCAGGTGCTGGGACTGTCCGTGTCCCTGTGGTGTTCCAGCAGGCAGACTCCTGCGGATGGACACCTTCCCGCGGCCTCACTCCCGTGCGACACAGCATCCACCTCTGTTCGGGGACATCAATCGACTCTGGCTATATTCAGGGTGCTGTGTGGGTGTCGGAGCTGGCCAGATTTCCACAGGAATGATCCATTTTCCATCCTTGTGGGTCCTTTTACTAATTACCAGAGAAAGAGCCCAATGTCATAAGGGATCCTGGGACAGAGAAAGGACATTCATTGGAGAAAAACAAAAGACTGGTGAAATCCACAAAAAGTGTTGTGTCCAGGCAACAGGAGTGAAACAGTGCAGTCACCAGGATGCCGTCGCTCAGTACCCGTGAGCACCAGTGCCAGCCCCCCAGTCCTGACAGGTGGTGCTTGTTTCCTAGGTGGTCACAAACTTGGTGACCTGGATCACACCAGATCTGCTCATTACAAATCTGGTTTATTATTATTATTATTATTCTTTTTTTTTTTTTTTGGTACCGAGGATTGCACTCAGGGGCACTCGACCACTGACCACATCCCCAGCCCTATTTTGTGTTTTATGTAGAGACAGGGTCTCACTGAGTTGCTCAGCACCTCGCCATTGCTGAGGCTGGCTTTGAACTCGCGATCCTCCTGTCTCAGCCTCCCTAAGTGCCGGGATTACAGGCTTGAGCCACCGCGCCCGGCTTGGTTTATTATTTTTACAGTTCTGGGAAGAAGCCCTAAACCCAGGTGTGCAGGCTGGCCTCCCGAGGTCCAGGGACAGTCCTCGGCCCCCTCCTCCAGCTCCAGGCCAGCAGCGCAGGGTCTCCAGGCTCTCTGACTCTGGCCCTCCTGCCGCCTCTCAGGAGGACCCTGTGGTGACCCTGGGTGACCCCAGCTCAGGGTTCTCTGCTGATCCCACCTGCAGAATCCCTTCAGCCCTGGGAGGCACTGTGGCCTCAGGTTCTGGGGATCCGGACGTGAATGCCTTTCGGGTGGGAGGCCCCATTCTCCGGCCCACAGAGGACACACAGGAACTCTGTAGTATCTTTGCAACTTTCCTGTGAATCTAAATTATTCCAAAACAAACCTTTATTTAAAAGAAAGAACTGGGAGATCATGACAAAAAATGCAAACAAAACCCACCAAGTAGTAACTCAAAGTCTCAAAGACCCAAGAGTACCGTGGGGGACTCTCGACTCCCTGTGGGTGCTGTGTGGATTTACCCAGGGATATAAGCTTTCCTTTTACACAATGGCACTATATGATACAAACTTTTAAAGCATTTTTAACCTAACAGTGTGCCTTAAACGACTTGCTGTTTTATAGTAACATTACAAAACCTTTCCACTCTCCCCAGCAGCCCCCAAACTGTAGGGGCCCTCAGCTCTCTGGCCTCCATGCTGGCCCCATACCAGCCTCCCTGTGGGTCTGGCCACTGGGGCTGTGCACCACTGTGGGAAAACCACCTCCCAAGCCGGGCACAGTGGCGCACGCCTGTCATCCCAGCACTAAGGGAGGCTGAGACAGGAGCATCGCGAGTTCAAAGCCAGCCTCAGCAATGGCGAGGCTCTAAGCAGCTCAGTGAGACCCTGTCTCTACATAAAACACAAAATAGGGCTGGGGATGTGGTCAGTGGTCGAGTGCCCCTGAGTTCAATCCCTGGTACCAAAAAAACCCCACTGGTCTCTCCCGCACCCTGTTCCACCTGCTCCTCCAACCCCTGGGTCCTGCCCGAGTTCCCTCCTTATGGAAGCCCCGCTCCCCATCCCTACAGGAGCCCAGGGCCCTGAGCACATTCATAAAACCTACCACGTAATCAGTCACACGAGAGACGCCCAGTGCTGCCAGCCATCACACCGGCTCGAGCACCCCACTACCCAGAGCAACCTGTCCTCCGTGGCCTGTACCGCGGGCCCACGGCTGTCTCTGGACTGCCCGTCACTGGGTCACACGCTGTGTCACCTTGCTCCTGCCCTGGCTGAGGCACGCTCGGGTGGGCGTGGGCCCCGTGGTACACCTTGGGCTGTGTGACGCCACAAGGGGGCTGGGAACGTGGGTGCCCACCTCGGGGGGATGTCCGCCTCCCTCCTCTCAGGTGGGAATGGAGCAGCAGGCTGCGGGGTGGCGGGAGGGGTCACCTCCTGCTCTGCACAGCTGTCCAGCCTTCCATGCCCACCGGTCCCTGGGAGCTCCCGCCTTCAGAAACCACCGATGACGAAGTAACCCTGTTTCTGGGCCAGTCAGAAAGACGTACGGAGGAGCACAGCTGCCACCTGGAGACGCGCTCACTGTTCCGATGGGGACCCCGAGGGCCCAGGGCTCAGCAGAGCCCGCAGCAGGAAGCCCTACCTGCGGGCCAGCCCCGGGCCCCGTGCCACAGCGCGGCCGGACAGACTGAGGCCCCCACCTTCATACAGGTGTGAGGCCACCCAGGCCCTCCTTCAGGGGGCTGCTCATGGCTGCGCCTCCCCGGAGACCTGAGAAGCAGGAACTGCCCCAGCACAGAGGAGCCCGGGGGATGCTGTTGCCATTAGACGGGGACCTTTCCATCATGACTGCAGAAACGCAAAGTGGAAAAGAACAGGAACGGCGTCCGGCGAGGGTCCGTCCGGGAGCTCGCTCCTCAAACACCAGCCCTTTCCACCTCCTGCCCTTTCTGTGGGCATCTCCCGGGACAGTGCCTCTCGGGGGACAGAGAAGGCACCCGCCGTCCTCCCCTCCAGGCTAGGCAACCCCGGCCACAGAGAAGCTCCCCCAGATGGTCCAGCTGAAATCCCAGAGCAGGCTCCCATTGGCCCACGGGGTCACGGCCACCTTCTCCAGCCCAGCAGCGGCTGGCTGAGTGGGGCTCATGAGATACACAGGGGAGCCACACCCACTGGAAGCACCCCTCCCAAGATGGGGTCCTCAGGAAGGCTTCAGCATGTGGAGGGGGACAGCTGGGGCAGCTGTGGACAGAGGGGAGGAGCAGATCTGCTCAATAAATCCTGGGCAGTTGGCTGGGACATCTGTGTCTACAGGGAACAGATTCTGAGTCGGTGTGGGAGAGGCCCGGGAGGCCCAAGGGGTAGGAGTCCTGAGCCCGGTTCCCATGGGTTTCCCTGGCCTCGGTCCCTGGCCTGTGCATACCCTGCCCAGGGACACTGAGGAGAAAAGAAACCTGGGTTTCTGCGGCTGGTGTTTGTGTGTGTGCCCTTGACGGCCCTGGGCAGCTCTACCCTGAGCCACATCCCCAGTCTTCCTGGCTACATTGCCCAGGCCTCCAACTTGCCCGGAACTGCCTCAGCCTCCGAAGACACTGGACGCCAGCTGTGCACCACCACGCCCAGAGGGGCCTGGGGTTCTGTACAGGGTTGGGGGCCCCCTAGTCTACTCAGGAGGTCAAAGTGTGCTGGGACCAGGTGGCCAGGCCCAAGGGGTCATGGGCAACCATGGGGTGCCATAGGGAGGCCACGGACAGACCACGAGACCTTGAGGGCCTTTCTTGGGAAACTGAAGTTACTTTTAACAACAGTTTGTTCTGGTATCACTGAAGAACTGTCCCTCAACAAGGGACCAGGAGGCGAGTCTGAACACACACGAACCCCACTGTCACCACCAAGGCCAGACACGCATCTGTCACCTCCCAAAGTTGCTTTGTGTCCCTTTGCTTTTGGTTGGTTGGTTGATTTAGCAGTGCTGGGGATGGAACCCGGGGCCTCAGGCAGGCTAGGCAAGCGCTAACCACGGGGCACACCCGGGTCTGCGTCTGGTTTCTGGGGTGAGAACATTCACCATGAAGTCCACGCTCTTAGATTCTGAAGTGCACAGAGCTGTGCTTTGAACTGCGGGCATGACGTTCTCAAGCCCCAAGGCCGGGAGACCGCAGAGGCAGCAGTAGCCTAGCTGAGCCACAGAGCTGGGCCTGTCCTGGCCTAACCCTGCCTCAAGGAGGGGGTCGGGCTGGAGGTCAGTGGGGAGACCAGACCCCCTGACCTGGGGTGCAGGCAGGGGCAGGGGCAGGGCAAGCTGGGAACTCCTGCTGTGACCCCTGAGCCCCAGCAGCCACTCTGGTACGGAGCTCTACCCTCCTGCGGACGCTGCTGGGACAGGTGAGGTGGGGAAAGAGGACGGTGGGCACCGTGGACTGGGCCCCCAGGAACGGGGCACCACTGAGGGGGGTCGACTGCCCACTGACAGAGACCACAGCCTCATCTGTTTCTGAGGCCTGGACGCAGTGCTCCACGGGCCACTCCTCTCCCCTCCTCCCTGCACCTGTGCATCGAGCCTAATTCCCCACGCCCCTCAAGGTCACCGACGGCCTCCTCGATGCTGGTCCATGGGTCCAGCCTGCATCCTCCTCTCACTGACCCGACCACCCCCCCAGGAGCCTCATCCTCCTGCGGCCTCAGGGACCCGAGCTGTCCCCATTCTCCTCCCCGACCCCAGCCTCTGGTACGCAGGCCCCTGAGCTCATCCTCCACTCTGAGCACCCGCTGCCCTCGACGACACGGGTCACCAGGTGTCAGCCTCACTCACAAGGCTCAGTCGGAGGGGGCTCCCTCCGTCCCTCAGGCCGAGCTCCTGCCTCCCTCTCCCTGGTCTCCAGATGGACCCGCCAGTAATTCCCGAGCAGGCCTGCCGGCACCCACACTGCTGGTGCTGGACACCTGCCGGCCCTCATGGCCTCCTCACACCTCCCCCAGCTCCCGCTCCCTGGCCGCCCACATCAGCGCAGCCTGGGCTAAGCTCCCCCAAGCCACTTGCTCCAGCACACAGACCCCCACCCTTATTCCCTTAGCCTCAGGGCCTCTGCAGCCATGTCCTGGGGAGGCCACCCTTCCTTTCCTCTGACCTCTCTGTGGCCAGGCCTTCTCAGCAAGTCTTCCTGAGCCCTCAACCCGCCTGTGGTGAGCCTGGGCTACTTCCTCCAGGGGTGGGGATCAGAAAGTGGGTCCATGGGCTCCCAGCGGGCTGCTGCCCCCGCACACCTGTCATTGGCCAGGTTGTTCAAAGCCAGCTGCGCACAAGTGGTGCTTAATAAATGACACTGGAGACCCACTCTGAGATGCTCCAGGACCCAGGGCAGACAGAGCAGGACCAGCAGCCGCTCAGGAGGCCCCCAACCTGTGGAGGGGCCAGCCTCTACTCTGCGATGAGGGCTGGGGGACTGCAGGGTGGGCTTCCTGGAGGAGGGGACAGTCAGGCTGAGCCATGGGGCAGGACAGTCCACCCGCCGGCCCAGGGAGCCCCAGACCCTCAGACTGCCCTCCAGGGGGCGCCCTGGGGTGATAGCGGGAAGCTGGTGGGCTGGGGGCAGAGCGGGCGACGTCGCGCTGTCCCTGTGTGGGCGGGGGCTGTGCAGGCGCCCGCGGGACAGCGTGAAGCGTGCGGTGCCCTGGGGTGGCCCCTCCCCGCGTCCGCGCAGAGCTGAGGTCCGGCTGGAAGGCTCTCGGCGGAGCCCCTGCCACCCCATTGCTGGGATGGGGGAAACTGAGGTCGGAGAGGGTGAGGCCACCGCGGGGACCTGAGGGACCTGTGGGCCGGGTCTGGCTCGGAAGCCGCGGCTGGCAGCAGGGGACGGGCAGGGCGGGCGGGAGCGGGCGGGCGCGTCCCGGTGACAGCAGCGCCGGGGAATGCGCGGGCTGGGAGGGTCCCTCCGCGCCCCACGCCGGCCGGCCGCGCTCCTCCGAGCAGGGGCCCAGCCTGGGGGAGCCCGGGATCCGCGGGAGCCCGGCGTGCAGGGTCTCCGCCACCGCGCAGGGCGACCCGGGCGACCCGGACGGGAAGAAGACCCGGCGGGACGCAATCCCGGACCCGGGGCAAGGCGACCTCGGTTCGGGCACATTCTCGGGCCCTGATCGCGGCGCCCAGAATAGCAGCCCCGGGTGGGGGCGGGGGCGGTCAGTCCGGGCTTTCCAAGGTCACCCCACCCAGGCTCCAGGACACGAGGCCGCGGCTCTGCGGGGTCGGGCTCGCTGGGGCAGTCAGTCCCCTGCCGCAGATCCAAGTGCAGGTGCGGGCCGCCCGCACGGGGGCGCACGGGGCCACCACCCCTCCGGACCCCGGCCTGGGCGCGCCCCGGGAGGCCCCGGTGGGAGGGGCCGCTGGAGCTCCCCCACCCGCACCTCCGGCCGCCGCTTCCGCTCGCTCGCCCTGGGGACGCCTGGGCAGCCTGGACCGGCGCTTGGGCTCTATGCAGCCGGTAAGTCCCTCTTTCTATCCTCCCACTATCCAGGCCCAACGCTACCAATGCGGTCTACTCCTCCCCTTCCCTGGGCCCCGTGGGACTAGGGGGACCGGGTTGTGAGGGCAGTAATCCCCAGGATAAGCGTGAGCTCCGTGGTCCTTCTTTCTTCGGGGAAACTGAGGCCCGGAAGCGTGGTTCTCCCCAGGGCTATGCCAGTCGGGTGCAGCTTACACAGTCGAGGAGACGCGCCCTGTTCCTTGGGGCGGGGGTGGGAAGAGTGGGAAGGGTTGTCCTTGTAGCCTGGGTTTTGCACCACCTAGACCCACCCCAGGGCTGAGTCCAAGGAGGGTGTCCTCAGGAGGTCAGGCCCCTGTCCCCAGCTCAGCTCTCAGGTCCAGACTGCTTTCCGCTCTCTGGGCCAGTCCCGACTCTGGGTTCAGAGAGGGCACAGAAACAGCTGTCCACACAGCTGGCCAGAAAGGGCAGTCCAGGCCCTTGCCTTGGAACAGGCTGCAGCTACCCCGGTTCCCAGCATCTACAGTCACCTCAGGGCCCCGAGGGCCAAATGTCAGCACCAGGGGGACTGAGGAAATGGAGGTGACCTTCCCTGCTTGATGCTCAGGACCCCAGGCTAGAGAGCTGCGGCCCACCCGCCTGCTCTTCAGGAGCCCAGTGGCCTGTGTGGCCCTCCCTCCCTGCGAGGAGCCAGACCACGATCTCCAGGGCGACTGGGCAGCAAGAGACTTTGTCCCTCTGACAGATGGGAGACTGAGGCCCCCATACACTGGCCCGCTGGTTGCCCCGTTCCTTTGCGAGCGCCCTGGTGCTCCATCCCACACCCTCTGCAGATGAGGCCATGAGGCCACCCCTCCCTGGCCCCTGCCCCAGCCAGCAGGGAAGTACATGCTGCGGCTGGGTCTGGGAGCTGGGGGGCCCCTGAGGCTGAGGTGCAGCACAGCCTCGGTCAAGGACAGAGCTCCTGACCCAGCCCCGCCGCACCCTCTGCAGGGTCTCACAGAGTCATGGACTGAATCCAGCTGGTCCCCACTGCACAGATGGGGAAACTGAGGCATGGGGAAGTGGAGTGGCAGGCTCCTGGCCACACAGGAAGGTAGCACAATGACGGTGGGGAGAGTGGGGGGGAGCCCCCTGCCCCGGGGCCACTGTACACTGTCTTTGGAATGATTCCTCCATCACCAAACATTAATTAGGCACCTACTGTGTGCATTATAATACACATTCTAACAACAGTAGATGAAGTTTGAGTTCCCCCTCTGTACCCTACTTGACCCAACGGACCCCTCAAAACTTTCTTGTAATAAGGACCCTATTATCACCTCATTTTTTTTCAGAAACAAGAAGGGGGCTCAGAGAGGTTTAATTACAGTACAAGATCACACAGCCAGACAAAGCAGAGATGGGGTTCAGCGTCTGTCTTGCTGGGACCCCCTGCATAGGCCTCCGCTGCTCCCCCAGACCCCGACCCTTCCAGAGCCTTCTGCTCTTGCTGTGGACCCTCCTGAACTGTGTTTTGGGGAGCAGTGCTCAGGTAAGGGGCGGCAGAGCCCAGGACCAGACGCGAATGGGGTCACGGCCAGCGGTGTGGGTTCACCAGTTCTCCTCTGGGTTGACCCGCTTCTCTCTCCCCAAGTAGGGTCCGGGGGAGTGGACGCCATGGGGGTCCTGGAGCCGCTGTTCCAGCTCCTGCGGGCGCGGCGTCTCCGTGCGCAGCCGTCGCTGCGTCCGGTGAGCTGCGGCCACTGGCCGGGCGGTGCAGGGTCCCTGCTCCGCCGCTCCTGCCTGCTGGGCCCAGCCCCTGGCCGCGCCCGGACCTGCCCACGCGCTGTGCCCTTTAATCCCGCTGGAATGCGGGTGGGGCTGCTGGGGGCGGAGGGTGCACGGGCCAGCGCCGGGGCTGGGGTTCTGACCACACTCGGCGCCCTGTTTCCGCAGGTTTCCCGGGGAAGGGCCCTGCTGGGGTAGCAGCCGCGAGTACCGCCTTTGCCAGTTGCCGGTAGACTCCGCCCACCTCCCAAACCTGCCCGAAGCCCTCCTGCTTCACACTCAGGCCAGCTGCTGGGCTCCCTGGGGCTGACCCACCTGTCTTTGCTCCCAGGACTGTCCCCCAGGGGCTGTGCCATTCCGAGACCTACAGTGTGCCCTCTACAATGGCCGCCCTGTCCCAGGCACCCAGAAAACCTACCAATGGATCCCCTTCCATGGGGGTGAGTAGCCTGGCCTGTGGTTAGGGATGGTCCAGTCAGAGAGAGGAAAGAGGGACTTGAAGGGGTGCCTGGAGAAGGGAGCATCAGTGTCGGGGCTTTGAGGGATGTGTAGGAGTTGGTGAGGTGAAGCAGCAACACACGGAGGCAGGTCGGTTCTGCGCCGGGTCGAGTGCCAGACTCAGGAGGACCTCGCGCTGTCCGCAGAGGCCAGCAGCTCTCCAGCTGAGCCAGCACCAGGGAATGTAGCTGCATGGAGCTGAAGATAGTGAGTTATCTACCTGTGTGCCCAGGTAGCACGCCTCCAGACTCAAGAGAGACAGGCAGGTCAGGCTCCAGAGTGGCAGGACACAGATCAGGGAACCCAAGGGAGAAGGTCCAGCCGTGGCCTCCTGCGCTGACTTTCCCCCAGCCCAGAACTGGACAAGCCCACCACGTCCCCAGCCCCGCAGTGCCCCACCAGGGCAGGCGGAAATCTGTTCCAGGCAGGGTCTGCCAGCCAGGCTCAGAGGCGAGGGGGCAGGGGGAGCCTGGGCAGGGATCAGGACTGTGTGGCACCACAGGTTGCCCTGAGGGCACTCGACCACAGAGCCGCGTCCCCAGCCCTTTCTTTATATTTTATGTAGAGACAGGGTCTCACTGAGTTGCCTAGGGCCTCACTGTTGCTGAGGCTGCCTTTGAACTCGTGATCCTCCTGCCCCGGCCTCCGGAGGCTCTGGGATTATGGGCGCCCAGCAGGGTTGTGTGTTTATGGGTGAGATTAGACAGCCCATTGCACCCTGTCGTTAGGCAGCAGGGGAAACAGGCCAGGAGTGCAGTGCCTTAGTACTGGACAGACTTTTAATTGGTCACCTGCTGGGTGCGGGGCCCAAGTGCTGAATGCATTTTGCCGGGTACTGCCTCTCAGAACCCACAAGCGCCTGGGAAGTAGCGGGTGCTCAGTGAGTGCGTGTGGAAGGAGGGAGGGAGGATGCTGACGTGGGCAGTGCGCACGGACCCCGATGTCAAGATCCCGCACGAATGAACTCATGCAGCCCCTGAACACTTGCTGGGGAGTCCCGGGTGGCCTCTGTTCCAGTCTGGCCTCTGATTCAGCTTCCCTTGTGGCTTTGGCTAAATCTCTGTGCCTCATCTGCCCGGAGATCTGTCCAGAGGCTTGCCTGATGGAGCTTGGGCTGGGGGACCGGAAGTCCAGTGGAGGTCACTGTCCCACTCAATTCCCCTGTCTCCAGCACCCAACCAGTGCGATCTCAACTGTCTGGCGGAGGGACACGCCTTCTATCACAGCTTTGGCCGTGTACTGGACGGCACCCCCTGCAGCCCAGGTGCCCAGGGCCTCTGCGTGGCTGGCCGCTGCCTCGTAAGGATTCGCCTGGCCCCGCCCACCTACTCTCTAGCCCGGCCCCCAGCCTCCCACTCCCAGGCCCCCGCCCCGCCCCCAGGCCCCGCCCAGGCCCCGGCCCCGCCCCGCCCCGCCCCGCGCCTGTGACGGCCCCCTCCGCACCCCGCAGAGCGCCGGCTGTGACGGGGTGCTGGGCTCCGGAGCCCTCGAGGACCGCTGCGGCCACTGCGGCGGCAACAACGACTCTTGCTTCTTCGTGCAGCGCGTGTTCCGGGACGCTGGTGACCGCCCTCCCCGTCCTCCCGGTGCCCACGCGGGGGCGGGCCCGTTCCGATTGGGCAGCATGTCGCCCGTCATCCTGAGTGGCCACTGGAGAGTGTCCCACCCTCGTGGAGCGCGAGGGGCTCTAACGCTTCCCGGTCGCTCCACACGTGGCGGGGCGCTTTCCGCGTGCGGGGACGCGGGCCCGCTGCCCTCCCGCAGCAGCCCTGGCCCTCCGGTCACCGGCACGCGCACCCACGCAGCACCCCTGTCCTCCCGCCAGGTGCCTTCGCCGGGTACTGGAACGTGACCCTGATCCCCGAGGGCGCCAGACACGTCCGCGTGGCGCACCGGAGTCGCAACCGCCTGGGTACCGCAGGGCCTGAGGGGCGGTGGCTGTCACGTTTATGCTGGGGAGACAGGCCCGGAGGGGCTCCGGGTCCCGGGAGACGGCGAGGGCCGGTTCCTGGAGCCTGGCTGACCCTTTCCTTGCAGCGCTGATGGGCGTCGATGGGCGCTACGTGCTCAACGGGAACTGGGAGGTCAGTCCGCCCGGGACCTACGAGGCCGCGGGCACCCGCGTGGTTTATGCCCGCACCGCAGTGCCAGAGGAGACGCTGCACGCAGCCGGGCCCACGTCCCAGGACCTGCTCTTGCAGGTGCGCGGTCAGTCCTGCGGGGGAGGCAGGGCTAGGAGGGAGACGGCTCTGCGGCCCTCGGGGCAGCTCCCTGGCCTGCATCCCCCACTCCAGATCCTCCTGCAGGAGCCCAACCCCGGCATCCAGTTTGAGTTCTGGCTCCCGCGGGAGCGCTACGGGCCCTTCCAGGTGCAGACACAGGCCCTGGGCGGGCCTGCGCGGCAGCCTCAGCCGCGGGAGGTGGAGCCTCGGGCCCCCGCGCCTCCCACTGCTCCTCCCGCTCTGACGCCCACCCTGGCCCCAGGTGAGGTGGCGCGGCCAGGGTGGGACAGGCCAGGGCTGCGGCCTGTGCGCCTCACAGCCTCGCCCCCCACAGACCCCTGCCCACCCTGCCCGGACACCCGCGGTCGTGCCCACCGGCTGCTCCACTATTGCGGCAGTGACTTTGGTGAGGACCCTACCCCAACTCACCTGGCCCGTTATCCTGACCTTCTCCATGCCTCCCTGCTGACCTCTGACCTTGATCTGCCTACCCCTGATGGCTGCTTCTGACCCTAACTTAACTCCTTGATGTGATCCCTAACTCTCATGGATCCCTGACCTGACTTGATCCTGGGTGTGCAGGGTGGGCATGCAGCCGACTCACTGCCCACCCTGCACAGTGTTCCAGGCCCGAGTGCTGGGCCGCCACCGCCAGGCCCCGGAGACTCGCTATGAGGTGCACATCCAGCTCATTTACAAGAACCGCTGGCCACTGCGGACGCGCGAGTATGTGTGGGCACCTGGCCCCTGCCCCTGCCCACCACTGGCCCCCCATCGGGAGTACCTGATGGCTACCCGGCGCCTGGTCAGCCCTGATGGCACACAGGACAGGCTGCTGCTGCCCCGTGCTGGCTACGCCCGGCCCTGGAGCCCTGCTGAGGACAGCCGCGTTCGCCTGGCTGCCCGGCGCTGTCCTGGGTGAGCCCCCAGAGGAGACCTAGGCCACACACAGCAAGAGGACCCCCTGAGGAGGCTCAAACTCAACGCACTTCCCCTCTTACCTTGGCTTCAAGGGAGCTCAGCATATCTCCCTCTCGGTGTGATTCCCTGTCACCAAGAGACAAGCGTTGTGTGAGGTCAGATCCAGCCAGGAGCAGGCAGGCACGGGAGGGCGCGTCCCCTCTCACCGTGTCTTCCAGGAAGCTCGCAGCTCTTACACTCGGAAATTGAAACTGCTTTCCTCTTCCTTGCTCCACACTTGCCCAGAGACACAATCACGAACAAGCCTGTCACAGAGGAAAAGGTGCATGACGTGACGTTGTAGTCTGTCCATTCCCTGCCATCCCTGAGTACCAGGAAGCTCCTCCCTGTTTAGCTCCCTAACACCTGTGCCCACGTCCCTTTCAGCCATTCACATACACCTGCTCCTGTATTCAAAGACACAGTCACAAGCCTGCATGCCCCTTAGACGACATGCCAAACCAGGCACCATGATCTATTGCCTTCTCTTTTCGCCTTGGCTACCAGGAAACTCCAAGATAATCTTGACAACCCCAATAAGTCTCGCCGGGTTTCCTCCAGTCAACAGTGTCCAGCTAGTGTCCACTTTTTTTTTTAAGTTTTTTTTGACACAAGCTGGCCTTGAATTTGCCATCTTCCTGCCTCAGCCTTTGGACTCGTCGGGATCACAGGTGTGCACCACTGTGCCTCACTCTACCCCTTTTTAAATTCTAATTTAACTAATTTTTATAAACACTTAATAAAAACAGACTCCCAGTCAACACATTCTGCCACAGGAACTCAGGGACGCCTTGGAAGACTCAGAGTGTGCTCACGGGGTCGCGCTCTCCTCCCGCTCCCGCATGCCAGCCTTCAGGGACAAGTACAGGAAATACACGAGGAGGGCACCAAGGTGCTTCAACAGGCCCTGAGCCCGGCGTACGCCCCAGCGCTCTCTGGGGAGGGCAGGTCCAAGCCCCCGGCCCCTGTGTTCTCTTAGTTCTCTAACCAGGGGGCCGAGCCGGGTGGGTGTACAGGAGGGCGTCCGCAGGGGCAGGCAGTCTGCGAGCCCCCGTGAGGGGCCCTAAGGCAGCTCCTCTTTCTCACCCCTGACGGCAGACTGCACTGTCATTTGGGACAATTTGCTCTTCTAAGGCAAACCCGGGCCTGGGTGAGGGATTGTCCACCCTACCCTCTCCACAAGGCCCCCTCCAGGGGGCAGCCAGGTGGGGAAGGGCAGGGGTGCTAGGGATCGGGGAGCATGTCCATGGACTCAGCCCTGACCTCAGGGGTGGCCTCGGGCGGCCTCAGGCCGGCCCTGCCTCTCTGTGGTGCCCTTTAAGGCCCTCCTGGGTCTGGCCCTGGTAATCGCCTTCTCCTGGAGGAACTCCTTTCCTAGTCCCTGCATTTGTTCACCCATTCCTGTGTTGAGTATTAATTGAGCACCTACTGTATGCCAGAGACCCAGCAGTCCCTGGACCGGCCCAGGCCTGGGGAGCGGTGGCTTCACCCCCCATGGCCTTCAGTGAGGCAGGGAGCCCAGGGTCCGCGGGTTCCTGGAGGGCGCATGGGCTGGCGCCGCCTGGTGGCAGGACGAGGCTCAAGGCCCGGGACCGCCCATTCCCGCGGTGCCTGGACGCCCACCTGCCCTCATGGTCCGAGCCCTGGGGGCCTCCTGGCGGGAGAGCGCTGCCCAGCGATGGGGCCGCCCCGACGCGGTCAGGTCCGCTCGGCTGGACCCCGCGCTGCGGCCTGATACCGGGCCGAACGAGAGCAGGAGCTGCCACCAGCGCCGGGGGAGACGCGGGCCGGTCCCTGCGACGCCGCCCGGCGCAGGCGAGAGCGGTGGCCGGCCAGCTGCGCCTCCTCGCGGCGTCCTGGGGGGGCCTACGTAGTTTCCAGGGGTGTCCCCAACAACCACGACAATTTCCACGACACTGCTCTCCCGATAAGCTCCAGCTTTAAAGCAAACCGTTGGATAAAGAGATGAAGACATTTTAATCCCGACGGTAACTGAAAAGAGAAAATAGTTGACACAGAAACCGAGCAAAAACAGGGTGCCGTGGCTGGTTTACAGGGTAAACGACTGAACCACAAGAGCTGAGGGAGGAGCCCAGACGAGGCCAGCCCGCTGCATGGGCCCCTGCCCCAACCGTCGCCCTGGGGTGAGAGCGCAGACCTCACCGGGGACCACAGACATCACGCAGAAGAGAACCTTCCAGGGGCCCGGTCATGCCAGCCCAGGACCCTGGTGCACCCTCAGCCCTCCCTGAGGCGATGCTTATTAAAGGGTGAACAAGCTGCTGTTTGTAACTTGCACCCCTGTTGGTGAAGTGCCCCTGAGACCAAGGAAAGCCAATTTTCTGGGCAGATATTTAAACAGCACTGCAGAATGTGAGCTGGCGGTCGGCGGTGAGCACAGGGGACCTGATCACTTCTGTTACTGTTGTTGATTCTCTACCGACAGCAGACCTGGTGCCTGCATGGGGCTGGTCACTCCCCAAGCCTTGTTCTGCCACCGGGTACGGCAGTGCCCTCCCAGGCACAGTATTGGGCCAGTCACAGACTCGTCCCATGGCTGAGGGTGAGGTGGGGCCAGCAGGACACACTCCTGCAGGACCGAGAAGTTGATACCTTTACTTTAAAAAACAATTTGGTGGCAGATCATGGTGGCCACACCTGTGATCCCAGCCAATCACCGACAATCCCAGCTGCTCTGGAGGCTGAGGCACGAGGATGGTAAGTTTGAGGCCAGCCCCAGCAACTTAGTGAGACCCTGTCTCAAAATAAAAAATAAAAGCCAGGCGCTGTGGCCATGTCTGTAATCCCAGCACTGTGGGAGGCTGAGACAGGAGGATTGCGAGTTCAAAGCCAGCCTCAGCAACGGGAGACGCTAAGCAACTCAGCGAGACCCTGTCTCTACATAAAACACAAAACAGGGCTGGGGGTGTGGCTCGGTGGCAGAGGCTCGCCCAGCTCGTGTGAGGCACTGGGTTCCATCTGCAGCACCACATAAAATAATTAATTAAATTAAATAAAGGCATTGTGTCCATCTACAACTAAAAACTTAAAAAGACAGGCACATGTCCAGAGGACAGAACTGGGGCCGGGGCCGGGGCCGGGGCTCCGTGGTGAAACACCCCTGGCTCCATCTCTAGTACCAGCAGTAAATAAATCAATGTAAAATGTAGAAAGACAGATGAGACGGGCAGTCACTTGAAGATGGAGGCAGACACTGGGTTCAGGGCTGCAAGCCAGGGATGCCTGGAGCCCCCCGGACTGGCAGAGGCAGGAAAGACCTGGCTGGGAGCCTCGGGAGGGAGGCCCTGCGCACAGCTGGACCTCAAAGGCTGGCCTCCTGGACGAGGAGACCCTAACTCCTCTGGTTTCCAGGTGCTCTGTGTGGTCATTTGTGGCCACAGAAGCCTCAAACGCTCACAAGAGCCCCTGACAGGTATGTGCCCAAAGGAGACAAGCCCTCAGGCCACCAAAGGATATTTCTAGAATGTTCCTGGCAGGTATAGTCACAACAGCCAAAAGCACAGCATGAGTCGAGCGTCACTCAGTAGTGGCACAGGGTGAACAAACATGGCCGACCTAGCCGGGGACACGAAGAGCCAAGGGCTGCTGGCTGGCACCCCACTAGGTCAAGTGCCAGGGCTGCCACTGGGGACCCCAGAGCAGGACAGGCTCTGCCTGAGGCTCCAGGGAATGTGGGGACGGCAGGGCTGCGGTGGGGTGGGCGCACCTGGAGAGCTGGCCATGCTGTGAGTGCCAGGTGGCTGGTGGCACCCTGGGTTTAGATGACAGCGACGCTCGCTGTTTCCACCTAAAGAGATGGGCACCTCCTCGCCACCTGCATGCCTGCCTGGCTGGGCGCACCTGGCCGTCCTCTGAAGGGCAGCACTAGGGCCCATTTTGCAGTGAGCTGAGGGCTGCCTGGCTCCCCGCCTCCTCCACACTGCCACGCCACAGCTTCAAACCCACCTGGAGGGATCAGCACAGCTGCGGTACCCGTCCCCAGTGCCCATGTGGAGGGCCCCATGTCCCTGTCCCCAGTGCCCGTGAGGGTCAACCCACCACTCTCCTGGACTCTCCATCCTGGTGAGCCCTCCCTCCCCAGAGAAGCCAGGAGTCCACCCCAGGCACCTGTCCAGCCCAGGGCTCCTTGCTGCTGCCCGCACACCAGGCTCGGTCCTGCTGCAGGGCCTGGGATGCTCTGCGGGTGCCCGTGGGGCTCGGCCTCCTCTGCTGTCCACTCAAAGCACGCCCTGTGGGCCTCCTGACTGCAGGCAGACCTAGTGGCCTCGCTGCCTCTGCACTGCCTTCCTCGCCATGGCGCACATCGCCTTGGTTTCCCCCTCCCCGGTCACCGGGAGCAGGAACGTTGATTTCTTTGGGTCTTCGCTGTACCCTTGGCTCCTGGAACAGGGCCTGGAATCCAGCAGTTGCTCAATATTTGTAGAGGGGGCCTGGCCCCAGCCCTGTGAGTGCGCGGGGCCACCAGATCCTTAGCTGAGTCACCTGGTAAGGAGGGCAGGATCCCTGGGACACACCCGCCCACTGAGGCGGCTGAGCTGTAGTCCTAGAGCACCGACACTGTGACCCGCGTTTCCACAGGTGACCGTGCGGGGTGAGAGCCTGGGAGCCGGGCAGGGCCAGCTGGAGGGCAGACTGGGCTGGCCACACCCAGTGCAGCTTGTGGCCAGCTGGGCGCCTCCCCTGGGAGGCACTGTTTTTAGTTAGATTTTTTGTGCCGCTCTGCGCTCAGGTTTGTGTCCAGCTTTGAGGGTTTTTTTTTTTGTTTTTTTGGTACCAGGGATTGAACTCAGGGGCCCTCAACCACTGGGCCCTATTTTGTGTTTTATGCAGAGACAGGGTCTCACTGAGCTGCTTAGCACCTCCCCGTTGCTGAGGCTGGCTTTGAACTCGTGATCCTCCTGCCTCAGCCTCCCACAGTGCTGGGATGACAGGTGTGGCCACTGTGCCCGGCTTAGCTTTGAGTTTTTGAAAGAGCTGTGTCACCTTCCTTCTTGCTGCCCTGCTTCTGTCACCAGAGCCCGTGCTACCTCAAAAACAAAAGCCACCGCAGAGACAAGGGCTGCAGGCAGGAAATGCAAGTTCAAAGCCAGTCTCAGCGACTCATCAAGGCCCATCTCAAAAAATACAAAGGACTGGGGATGTGGCTCCGTGACAAAGTGCCCCTGGGTCCAGTCCCCAGAGCTGCAGAAAACAAACAAGACAACCTGCTCAGGGCTCTCTGGTGTCTTCACATTTCCCTTGAATGCCAGTTGCTGCTGGAAGCTCCCCTGGCCCTGGCCCTGCCTGTGGTGGGCACTGGATGAACAGCCCTCTGCATCTGGACCAGCATGTCCCCACTCTGGCCACAGCCCAGGTGGATCCCTAGCCCAGCTTTCTGGCTACCTGGGCAGGAAAGTCCCAGGGGAACACTCAGCATCTGGGTGGACCCCAGGGGCCCGGCCAGCTCCTTCCCCTCACCACACATCCTCCCTCTGGGGGAGTTTCCTGGGGTCCCCTCCCAACTAAGCCACTGATACTCAAATCTTTTCCACACCTGCTTCTGGGGACCCCAGCCAGGCCAGGGGGCACTTCCTCCATCTCTTTTCTCTGGAGGAATTTTGTTCTGTTTTTAAATGAAGCATGCTCCTGCGGGTACAGCTGACCGCAAGCCCAGAAGAGAAGGAACAGGAAGGAATCCCGCGTGTGCGTCTCTGCCTTGGAGAGCCCTGCAGTGCTGCGCTTGCCAGCTCAGTGTGTTTCCACACCTGTAAAGGGGGCTGCTCCGCACCGCGGGCGCGCCTCCTCAACACAGACCACACGCGGGCTTGGGCCGGGACTTTATTGTGCACACCCGCTGGTGCTCCGGGCGTGGGCCTAGTAGGCCAGGTGTTTCAGGAGCCAATAGGGCCGGGGACAGGGCAGCTGGTGTCTGTGGTGTGGCCAGTTACAGGCGATCTCGGTGGTGGACTCAGACGAGCATTCCAGAGAGGACTCGGAGTGGCAGGGCGCGGCCAGCTTGGGGACCGAGGTGCTGGTGGCGGCTTCCTTCTGCTCCCTGCGGCTGCCCTTGGAGGCTGCACGTCGGGAGCCACTGGGTGGCTTTCTGGGGGGCTGCGAGGGGGTGGTGGTGCTACTAGGAGACTGGCCGACCGATGGCTCCTGGTTGGAGGTGGTGCTGGGACCCTGCCCAGTCCCTGAGGACCCAGTGGCCTGCTGGGAGGAAACTGGGGCCGAGCTAGAGAACCCCATGCGCGGCTGGGGCTGGATCTGGGTCTTTCTGGGCAGCTGGGAGCCACTGGCAGAGCCGGAGACTGCCTGGCCCTGGGACACGGAGCTGGGGGCGGTCAGGTAGTGCAACTCTGCTGAGGCGGCAGAGAGGGGGCTCCCGGTGGGCCCAAGCGGGCTTGACGGCCCCGGGCGGGGCTCTGCCTGGGAGTCCACGGAGGCCTCCGTGGGGAGCTGGGTGCCTGGCGTGCGCCCCTTCTTGCCGGCAGGGTCTGAGCTGGGGCTGGAGGGCTGCTTCACTGGTCCTTCTGCGGTGGGCTCTGGCTTGCCTTGGCTGTGGAGGGGCAGGAGGGACAGGTGGGTTCTGGGCTCTGCCCAGCTGCTGGGAGCAGGAGGCAGGCCGCCGGTGGGGGGTCAGCTCCTCAAGGGCCAGGCGCCACCCTGGCTGACCGTGGAGCGCAGGCAGGCACCCTGCACTGCCTCGCCCGTGAGCAGCTGGCCCGAGTCCGCTCACGCACCTTCCCAACCTGGGCACCTGGTGCATGCAGCCCGCCTGCCCCGGGGGTACCTACGGTGGACTTCCAGGGCAGCGGGAGAATCCGCGGCCGCGGGGGTGATGAGCGCCCGGCTGCGGGCCAGGGCCCGCAGCACTGGTTCCCGAAAGCGTGCAAGAGAGGCGGACTGTGAGGCGACGCGGAACTCCGGAGGGGACAAGGGAACACCAGAGAGGTGTTCAAAGCCCGGAAGGGAGGCAGGCTGGGAGACGGGCCAGACAGGCAGGCAGAGACCCAGGGGCCCAAGCACGCACCGTCCCTGGTTATTCCGGCTGCTGCGTCCAGAGCTCGACCGCTGAGATGGCTCACGGCGCTGTCCACGGCCGCGTGATGCTTTAGAAACAGCGGACGCACCACGCGGCGATACAGGACTAGCGCTCCGTTCCAGGGTCCCGGCGTCATGCAGAACAACAGGAAGGCGCACTGCGGGCCCAGCGTTACCCTGGGGCCCGCCCTGGGCGGGAGCTGGGCCTCCACCCCCAGACCGCCCTGTGCAGGCCCACGCCCCACCCCACAACCCCAGCCTCTCGTCGGTGCCCCCCTGGTCCCCGGGGTGAGTGGCCAGCCTGTCCTGGGACCCCCGAGGAGTGGCCACCCACCTTGCCCACGTAGTAGAAAGGGAACCAGGACAGGAGTAGACCGCTGAAGAACTCTGCCAGGCCCAACACAGCGTACACCACCCAGTAGATGAGCCACACGGTATCGTCGTCTTTGCTTGGGCTCTCGATGGCTTTGACTCTGAGGAGGCGCAGGAGGCTCAGGGGCCACTCGCAACCCACCAGGCTCCCCTCCCACGGGGACAGGGGGCACTCACGATGCATATGCGGGGTATACAAATCCGATCAGGTTGCACAGTAGAGACGCCCCGTAGCCGAACAGAAGGTACAAGCTTAGCAGAATGACGACTCCTACGGGAGCGAGAGACCACCCAGTAGCACCGAGGCCTCCTGGTGCAGTCAACAACCAGCACCTCCTCCCAGAGCCCCAGTGATGCCTCCAGGTTGCCTGAACTGCCGGTGGCTCAGCATGTCTCTCTCCCTCATGGGCCCATGAGCACCCAAGGGCAGCAGGGACTTTGGCTCTGGACCAGGGCTCAGTTGTGGGATGAGCACATAAGAGCTGCCCAGGGAGTGTTTGTAGAGTGAGTAAGTGACCATCTGCAATTATAAGTATTTCATTCCAGGTCGTATGGGAGGTGCTGAGAATAAGAAGAGTGTTTGAATCTAAGTGATGTAGGAAAAATGTGAAAGGAAGACCCTCTGTTATTAGGATTTGATTCCTGGGGGTTGGGAGAGGTGAGAGTGGCTAAGACCTTTGTACAGGCTCCACCCTGTGACATGGGCACAGTCCATTCACTGGAGTGGGTGTCCTGGGCCCTGCACGGTGTTGAGCAGTGTCCCTGGCCGCCACCCACTCCAGGCCAGGAGCTCCCCAGTGGGACAACCACAAAGGTCCCAGACATGGCCAAATGCCCCTGGGGGACAGTGTTGGCCCCTCTGAGAATCCCCCTCTGAGAACCCCTCTGGCCCCTCTCAGAGCCTGCTGCTCTGCCCACCACCTGAGGCAAGGCTCTCTGCAGAGCCTCACTCCACACCTGCAAATGGGGGCTGTGGCCCCTACCTCCTAGGTGGCTGTGGGGCAGGTGACTCTGACTTCCTACACCTTCTGGCCACTAAAGCACACTCTAGGCAATGGAAGTTCAAAGACAAATAGGGGAGGGGGACAGTAGCTCAGCCACAATCCTAAACTTAACTCTAGAAAGAGCAATGACTGCGGCATCTGCCAAGCGCCTGCTGTGCCCAGACGCAGCGCCCCGTGCCTTATTTCATTCAGCTCTGAGGCCAGGGCAGTGGCTTGCCAAGGACACACGAGGAACCTTTGAGCTCAGAAAGCCTGAAAGCCTCCTCCCTCCTTCCCTGAGCCTGTTATCGGCAGAAAGATATGCGAGGCCACTCTGGACCAAAGGGCAGCTCATCCAACCCTTCCCTCCACCTGCATTAGCCTCTGCCTTCCGGGGCCTGAGATCAGAGTAGGTGGACAGGAGCCGGGCGCGGTGGTGCACACCTGTAATCCCAGCACTCAGGGAGGCTGAGACAGGAGAATCGCGAGTTCAAAGCAGCCTCAGCAACAGCGAGGTGCTAAGCAACTCAGTGAGACCCTGTCTCTACATAAAACACAGAATAGGGCTGGGGATGTGGTCAGTGGTCGAAGGCCCCTGAGTTCAATCCCTGGTACAAAAAAAAAAAAAAAAAAACAAAACCCAGAGTAGGCAGACAGGGGCCCCTGCTGGCCCCAGAAAGCCATGTGACCTCTAGGTTACTGCCTCCTCTGAGTTGCCTCATCTGTTACCTGGGGGCATGAAATTTGGCAATTTGGGGTGAAGGGAGGCTCAGTGTTCATGTATCTGGGTTCATGGGGGCATCACCCATTGCCTGGGTTTGCTAGTGGGAAGGAGGGGCTCTCCCAGGGGATCCTGCTCCTAAATCCCTTTAAACCTGCAGCCTCAGCAATGGAGGGATGACCTTGGAGGAGGGCAGGGCCCCAGAGATCAGCAACAGAGGGGATGGGGGCAGGGAGGGGTCAGGGTCCAGACCAGGAGGCAGCCTCCTACACAGTCCTTGCCGGCCTGTGCCTCAGTCTCCTTCCTGCTGATACCCAGCCCACCCAGGTGCTCTTTGACCTAAATTCCCCACCCACTGGGACCAGGGACATGGAAAGCCAGGGCAGAGGCCAGGACCTGCACTGGGGGCAGGCACAGCACACACATGCTACCTGGCTGGGGTGGGGCTGGGCACTGGGAGGTATCCAGGGTCTGGGCAAAGATTTCAGACCCTCCTTGAGCTGCCTGCATGGGAGTCCGCCAGCTGGTAGGAGACGGGGAGGAAGGTGGACTCCCAGAATCTGCCCACAAAAAGGTGATCAAAGGATGTGGCACAGGCCTCCATGCAGTGGCCCCAAGACCCAGACAAGGGTCCTGTGGTTCACGGCTCTGAGTACCGCAAAAGGGGAAGGGAGGCACTTAAGGAGCAGGTGGCGGGTACCGGCAGCCTCCTAGGAGGAACCGCTTTTCTGATGGCCTGGGCTTCCCCTCCGACAAACGGGAAGGTGTCTCCACACGCTGCCAGGCTCGGGTCCACTAGGGAAGACGTTGGAGAGACACAAAGGTCATTGGCATAAGGACCGCCCCCGCCAGTTGGGCAAATGGAAGAACTGGACTCAACCTGGCAGGCGTTCAGGGCCCCGACGGAGAACGGCGGGGACCGCAGCTGCAGCGGACCGTTGCAGGAGCCAAGAGTTGCCCTCACCCCACGTCTCAGGGCGGGCACAGGGCAGGGGCTGCGGGCAGACCTGAGATCCGTATCCAAGACCCTCTCCCTCCCCAGAATCTGAGTCTATGCTGAGCAGCGGGAGGCGCGCCCCTCCCGAACCAGACCCCACAGCCGGGGCCTGGCGGAGAAGCGTCAAGTCTCGGTGCCCAGCGCTTCAGTGTGCCCGTCGGTAAGACGGGGCAAGCGCCGCGACGGCTCACCCGCGGCCAGATACCGCTTCTCGACACCGGTCTTGGCTTCGAGCGCTCCGAGCGCTTCGGTGGCAAAGTTCTTCTGTTCCAGAAAGCGCTCGAAGCGCTGGCGCAGGCCGTCCATGGCACCGGCGGGCCCGGGGCTGGCAGCTCGAGCTTGAGCTTGCCTGCTGCCCCGCGCACCGGCCCCGCCGAGGGCGAGCAGCCTTGCCCCCGCTCGGGCTGCCCGGCTCCGCCCCCAGGCTGCTGGTTTCCTCCCCCGTCCCGGGCTCCGCCCCTGTGCCCCCGCTCCGGCCAATGGGAGGGCAGGGCGGACAAAGGAGGTGGGGCCTGCCCCCTCTCCCCCGCCGCATTGCCCTCTGGCCGGAGGCGGACAGAGTGGAAAAGAGGCGGCCGCGAGGGGGCGGGGCGCAGCGGCCGAAGGCGCTGATTGGCCGAGGAGGGGTGGGACGTAGCTAGTTGGAGGGGTGGCGTCAGGGCCGGGGATTATTGGCTGCATCGACAGGAGGGTGGAGCTGGGAGAGGAGCGGAGCGTTGCTGGATAGGGCAGCGGGCGGCAGGGCCAGAGACAGGCCAGAGATGATTGGCGAGGCCGGACAGGGGCGGGGCTGAGTAGAGAGGAGGCGGGACAAGGTCGGGATAGGGCGGGGCTACGCAGGAGGCGGGACTTACCCAAAATGACAGTTCTGGTTGGAGCCGACAGGAGACAGAGCTGATTTTCGAGGAAGGGGTGTGTAGGAAAGTGGGCGGGGCCAAACAAAGGCCGATACCCCTTCCCCTG
Organism: Geosciurus inauris; assembly: GCA_004024805.1. Lineage (NCBI taxonomy): Eukaryota > Metazoa > Chordata > Mammalia > Rodentia > Sciuridae > Geosciurus > Geosciurus inauris. The sequence continues at coordinate 57,377 of PVHX01005911.1, forward strand.
TGCAACAATGAACCTGCTCCTCTGGGCCGGGGTCGGGTCCGTGTACAATGAGGAAACGGAGGCTCCATAGGGCTTAGGTCTGTGGACACGCGTTCCCTCCTACGGCTTCTGTCGGATCTTCCTGCCCTACTGGGGGGGAACCGCAAGGCCCCCTGGGAGTTGAAGCCCTCGGGTTGCTATGGCGCCGGGAGTCCGGCGGGCGCCGGGCCGACTCGGCGGTTTGGCCAGAGGGAGGGGCTTTCCGGAGGCCCCGCCCCCGGTCCCGCCCCCGCCATGCGGCCCGCCCCGACTGCGCTCTGGCTGCGCCTGGCCTTGGCCCTGGCCCTGAGCCTGGGCTTCGTCCGCCCCCTGGCTGTGGCCTGGGCCACGACCCCGGCCCCCATCTACGTCGGCAGCTGGGCCGTGCGGGTGACACAGGGTTACCGGGAGGTCGAGCGCCTGGCACGCAAATTTGGCTTCGTCAACCTGGGGCAGGTGGGTGGGACCCGGCTGGATGGGAACTGTGGGGCTGGACGATCCCAGACCCCGACGAATAGGACCAGGTCCCCAAGGCCCCCAGATATCAAAATCCCCCAGCCTACCCCTGCCACGGCCACCCTTAGATTCTGGGACTCCCAGAAACTTCCCCCTCCCCGCCCCTGGTTGGGAGCATGCAAGCAACGGGGGCTGGCCTCGCACACTTTCAGATCTTCCCTGACGGGCAGTACTTCCACCTGCGACACCGGGGAGTGGCCCAGCAGTCCCTGACTCCCCACTGGGGGCACCGCCTCCGCCTGAAGAAAGACCCCAAGGTGAGTCTGGGCTGGGAGGCTACTTTTCTTGGTCTCAGCCACCTGGGGGCCAGCCAGCTGCCTTCTATTATTGTGGTTGCTGTGGGGCACGTGTGGCCTTCAGCAAGTCACCAACTCTCTGCAACTTGGTTTCCACTTGATCCCCACAGTGGGGACCCAACGAGGAAGGTATATGTGAGCATGCTGTCCACCAGGACCTGGCACAGAGTGGGCACTTATGGCCACTCCCCCTTCCTTCCTGAAAAATGGAGGGCCCCAAATGCTTTGGTAAGGACGGGTGGGTAATGGTCCTTCCCTGCTCCTCAGCTCAGGATACAGGGATGGGAACTGGCCCATTTGACCAGCAGGAAAACAGTTGCAGAGTAGGAAGCCAAAGCTGCCCAGTGAATCTGGGGGCTGAGAGAGGTGTCTGGTCCACATCAGTCCCTATCCCATCAAGAAAAGATCTCAGAATCGCGAGTTCAAAGCCAGCCTCAGCAACGGAGAGGCGCTAAGCAGCTCAGTGAGACCCTGTCTCTACATACAACACAAAATAGGGCTGGGGGTGTGGCTTAGGGGTTGAGTGCCCCTGAGTTCAATCCCCAGTAGAATAAAAAGAAAAAGTCTCAGATGCCAAGATGAGGAATTAGGATGGATTCTGGGAAGCCCTGGGAAGCTGTGGCGGGGAGGGCTGCCCTAGAGGGCTGCTTGCCCACATCACTGGGGGCTGAGAGAAGTGACCTGTACATAGTTTGCAGGAGAGCAGCCAGGGCTGGCAGATAGATTGGATGTGAAGGAGAGAGAGAAATCAGGGCCAGTTCCCAAATCTGGAGCTGAGCAACTCAGAAAAAGATGGCCCAGACCACTGCAATGGGAGCTGGGAATATGAGCTGAGGGGGGTTACCAAGAAGCTAAGAAGCAGGGACTGCAAAAGCCTGAAGAGCAGAATGGCATGTGCAAAGGTCCTGGGGTGGAAATGGATTTACAGGCTCTTGGAACAAGAAGGCAACCAGTGTTAGTGAGCAGTTAGGAGGCAGGTGGTTGGCTAGACAGGTAGGGCTTACGGGCAGTGGACTGGGCAATGGAGAACCAGGAGAGACGTGGGTGTGGGCCTCAGGACATTTTGGATGGGGAGGTAAAAATGGCTGGTTTTGGAAGTGATGCTGAGAGAGCTGGGAGAGCCTGGACACAAGCATCACAATCAGAGAGGAGGAAGGGCAGCACTAGGAGCAGAGGGGCCTCCCTTCTCCCCAGCTTTGGCCATGGGTCTATGGGACCCCCAAACAGGTGCTCCGAGAGCTCTGGACACACTGAGGACAGAGGAGTGTGGGGACCCTGAAGAGCAGCAGCCCTAGCAAACAGAACCTCCCCAGAGGTCCACGGTCCTCCAGTTCACCCTCCCACACCTGTAAGGGCCCCAGGGACCAGCACTGGACTGGGCGGCTTGTGTCCCCTGCAGGTGCAGTGGTTTGAGCAGCAGACGCTGCGGCGGCGATGTAAGCGCTCCTTTGCGGAGCCTGCGGACCCCTGGTTCTCCAAGCAGTGGTACATGGTGAGCAGCTGGGCAGGGGGCAGCGGGCAAGGGGGGCCGGCCAGAGCCCCGCTGACCCAGGGACCCTGCCTTACGCAGAATAACAAGGTGCAGCCGGACCTGAACATCCTGCAGGTCTGGAGCCAGGGCCTGACAGGCCAGGGGGTCGTGGTGTCCATCCTGGACGATGGCATCGAGAAGGACCACCCAGATCTCTGGGCCAATTATGTGAGATCCTGGGTGGCTGGGTGGCTGCCCAGGGTCAAGGCCAGCCCCACCCCACAGATGCCTCAGACCCCCGTCTCCACCTGCCTCAGGACCCGCTGGCCAGCTACGACTTTAACGACTACGACCCAGATCCCCAGCCTCGCTACACGCCCAGTGACGAGAACCGGTGAGCTCTGGTCCCCTGGTGAGAGGGGACTCCATCCCGTGGGCTGGCTGGGCTGTGACGGTGCCCTTCCCGGCCCTGGCACCAGGCACGGGACGCGCTGTGCTGGGGAGGTGGCCGCCATAGCCAACAACCACTTCTGCGGGGCCGGTGTTGCCTTCAACGCCCGGATTGGAGGTACGCAGGTCCCTAGAAGCACAGCCCAGGATGGAGTGGAGGGGTGATGCTGGGGTGGCCTGGGCCCAAGAGTGCAGCGCGCAGAGCCAAGCCCACCGGGAGGGCTGGGCGGTGGGCGCCTGGCGGGCGGGCGGCTGGTGGAGAGGCCCACGCCTGCCCGCCCAGGCGTGCGCATGCTGGACGGCACCATCACCGACGTCGTGGAGGCCCAGTCGCTGAGCCTGCAGCCTCAGCACATCCACATCTACAGCGCCAGCTGGGGCCCCGAGGACGACGGGCGCACGGTGGACGGCCCAGGCATCCTCACTAGGGAGGCCTTCCGGCTCGGTGTGACCAAGGTGAGCAGGGGCCCGCCCTGCGAGGGCCGGGCCTGGACGCCAGGCTGATCCCGCCCCGTCCCCCCCAGGGCCGTGGCGGCCTGGGCACGCTCTTCGTCTGGGCCTCGGGCAACGGCGGCCTGCACTACGACAACTGCAACTGCGACGGCTACACCAACAGCATCCACACGCTGTCCGTGGGCAGCACCACCAGGCAGGGCCGCGTGCCCTGGTACAGCGAGGCCTGCGCCTCCACGCTCACCACCACCTACAGCAGTGGCGTGGTCACCGACCCGCAGATCGTGAGTCCCTGCACCCGCCCGCTTCCCAGCGCGGCCCTGCAGGCCACCCCCTGCTCTGGCCCCTCTGCCCCTCCCCGTGGCCCCAGTGCTTCAGCCTGGCCTGCCGCTCTGCCCCGGCTCTCCAAGACCTGGCCCTTCCTCCCTTCTGCTTCCCGTGGCGCTGGGGTGGAGGCGCTCTGCCGCTGAGCCAGGTGCCGCACCTCTGTTCCGAGTCGGGGTCTTGCTGAGTCGCCAGGCTGGCCTGGGACTCAGGCTCCTCCTGCCTCAGCCTCCGCAGTGGCTGGGATGGCAGACGAGGCCCCTGCGGTGCTTTCCAGTACCTTGTGAGTGCAGGTCTCCGCGCTGGTGAGCAAGGGCGGCGCCTGCACCGTGCACTGGCCCTGCCCTCCCGCCCCAGGTCACCACGGATCTGCACCACCAGTGCACAGACAGGCACACCGGCACCTCGGCCTCGGCCCCGCTGGCCGCGGGCATGATCGCCCTGGCTCTGGAGGCCAAGTAGGTGACTGGAGGCCCTGCCCGCCACCCCCAGCCGGCAGGCCCAGCATACCGCTCACTGCCCTTGCCCACCGGCAGCCCGTTCCTGAGCTGGAGGGACATGCAGCACCTGGTGGTCCGAGCATCCAGGCCGGCGCAGCTGCAGGCCGAAGACTGGAGGACCAATGGCGTGGGGCGCCAAGGTGCGCCGGGGACAGACAGGGCGGGAGATCCGTGCCCACAGGGTGAGTGACGGCCACCTCTCCACACAGTGAGCCACCACTACGGCTACGGGCTGCTGGACGCCGGGCTGCTGGTGGACATGGCTCGCACCTGGCTGCCCACACAGCCCCAGAAGAAATGTGCCGTCCTGGTTGTGCATGTCCCCACGTGAGGGAGACCCCGAGGCCCTGCCCAGTCACGCCTCCCCTCCCTGCCCCACCCAGAGGGGGGCTCCCCGGGACGCAAGCCCTAAGGCCTGTTTACCCATGTGTGAAACGAGAGGGGCCCCATGATCTTTAAGACCAGACCCCTCCTGCTGGCTGCCCACCCTACAGTGGGCCAACTGGAGGGTCCTCGGCCCCCCTGCAGCCCCATCCTGCCTCGGATGCATGTGAAGAAGGAAGTGTCGGCCTGTGCCGGCCATCACAACTACATCCGCTCCCTGGAGCACGTGCAAGTGCAGCTGTCCTTGTCCTACAGCCGCCGCGGGGACCTGGAGATCTCCCTCACCAGCCCCATGGGCACCCGCTCCACACTTGTGGCCATCAGGTGTGTGCCCGCCCCACCCACCGGGCCTTGGGGGCAGCCACTGCCATCCTCTGGAGCATCTTCCCAGGAAGAGGCGCGGCAGCAGACACCCCGGCCCCGCGGCCAGGAGCCCGCCTGAGAGGTGCCCCTTCTCTCGCTGCCCGCCACCTGCCAGGCCCTTGGATGTCAGCGGCCAAGGCTACAACAACTGGATCTTCATGTCCACCCACTTCTGGGACGAGGACCCACAGGGCTTGTGGACCCTGGGCTTGGAGAACAAGGGCTACTATTTCAACACTGGTGAGAGCAGGGGCTCCGGCGGGGCTGCCCCGTCCAACCCACCCCAGGCCAGAGGCTCTGGGCCCGCCTCAGTTACCCCACCGCCACGGGTGCCCGGGGTCTCCCTGGAGAGAAGCCATGTGCACAGGCCTGTCTGGGGCCAGCAGGCATTTCCTTACCGGGGGCGGTGGGAGTCCAGGCTGGGACAGTAGGTGCTTGTTGGCTGGGCCATCTGGTCTGGGCTCTCAGTGGCAGTGGCTGAGCAGAGAACACCCTCTCCCCTCCACGCCACCCTGACCCCTGCCCAGGGATGCTGTACCGCTACACGCTGCTGCTCTACGGGACAGCTGAGGACATGATGGAGCGGCCCTCAGGCCCCCAGATGGCCAGCAGCGCGTGTGTGCAGCGGGACACGGAAGGGCTGTGCCGGGGTGAGTGGTCAGCGCTGCGTGGTCCACTTGCTGGGCAGCGTGCGCGAGCGGCCCAGGGCGGGCTGGCGGCAGGTGGGCCCGCACGGCAGGCAGCAGCCTCACACCCTCCGCGTCTGTGTCCCTCGTGCAGAATGTGACGGCCCTGCCTACATCCTGGGCCAGCTCTGCCTCTCCTACTGCCCGCCCAGGTACTTCAGCAGCATCCGGCCGGCAGTGACAGCGGGGCCTGGGCGCACGGCCGCGCCCGCCCGCCGCGTGTGCTCCAGCTGCCACGCCTCCTGCTACACCTGCCGGGGCAGCTCTGCCCACGACTGCACCACCTGCCCACCGCCCCACACGCTGGACGAGCACCAGGGCTCCTGCCCAGGGCCGCCGTCCCCTGTGGCCTCCAGCAGCCCGTGGCTGCCACCCGTCTCAGCTGTTGCTGCCGCCGCCAGGCCCAAGCCATGGTGTTGGTCCTGGTGACTGTGGCCTTTGAGAGTCTCCTCCTCTGCAGCGTGGCCGGCTCCCCGTGCTGGGGCCTTGCCGCCACCGCCCCAGCCCCAGCTGCTGCCGGAACCTGGGGACATCTGACTTGGAGCATGGAAAGCCACCTCCGCCGGGGCCACGTGGCACTGCTGCCTTGCCTCAGAAAGCCTTGGCTGGCCACCCACAGCCACTGGCCGGGGTGTGGGTGTTTGGAACCCTGTGGCCTGCACCCAGCAGCTCCAAGCGAGAGAGAGAGAGAGAGAGAGAGAGAGAAGAGAGAGGGAGAGGGGTCTTGGTACAGGTGTGGGTGGGGTGGGATGAGCAGAAATCAGACCACAACCACAGGTCCTTCCCTGCTGCGTCCCTGTCCACGCAGTCTTGAGCACCAAGTTCAACCTCAGAGTTTGCAAATAAAGGTTGAGTCAAAGGTGCCAAGCCTGTGGTGTCCCTTGGGGCAGGGCGGGCCTGATGTGCACTTGCCGGTCTCTGGTTGGAGTCCCCCATCTCTAAACTGCACAAGAAACTGCCTTCCTCTGACATCAGCCCTGGAGGATCAACAGACCACAAAGGAAGGATCAGCCCAGGCCCAGAGACCTCAGGCTGCAGGAGCATGGAGGGGAGGGGTTCAGGGTCGCAAGTAATGCCCACATGTTGCCAATGCTGAGTGTCCAACTTGGGAACAAGGCCACTCCAGCCCACACTCCTCCTGAGCCTTCCCTCGTGCCACACAGGGAGCACCCTGCGCCAGCCAGCTGGGCAGCCACCTTGGAAATGAGTCTGGCACGTCCACAGATGAACCTGGGGTCGGCCTCCGACCCAGCAGTTCCACGCCCAGGTGTGAACACAAGAGCACCGGATGCAGGCACACAGAAGCCCCTCAGGCTCAGAGCAGCCAAGGGTGGACCAGTGGACACACATGGTGACCCATCCAGCTCGAGCTCCCTCAGCCAGGGCAGGACCACGGGGACGCACACTGCAGTGTGCATGGACCTGAGAACCTCGTGCTCAGAGCGGACACGCAGGCCACAGTGTGGCAGAGTGACAGGTGAGTCCAGACACGGGGCGTGAATCGTGGGTGCCCGGGGCTGGGCTGGGGAGTGGTGACTGCCCATGGGACAGGCTTCCTTCTGGGCTGACGAGAATGTCCTGGTGAGGCACTGCAGAGCTGCGGGGTGCAGAGGTGGCCCCAGGCCACTGGAGGAGTACCCTGCACACGCGTGTGCAGGTGACATCTCTGCAAAGCTATCTAAACACAAAGTCCTCCCCTGCTCCTTTGGCTGTCCAGGCCCAGCCCTGAAGCAGGGCCCAGGCCTCCCTCCATCTCCAGCCCAGGCAAGGAGGAAGGGTTAGAAATGTGAGGCCAGTCATTCTGGAGGCACAGGCCTGTCATCCCAGTGACTCACGAGGCTGGGACAGGAGGATTGCAAGTTCATTCGAGGCCAGCCTGGGCAATTAGGAGACCCTGCCTTAAAAAGGGCCGGAGGTGTGGCTCCGTGGTGCACTGGCCCTGGGTTCTAGCCCCAGTAATGCACACATAAACCCGAGTTTCAGATGAAACCACCACCCAGCGGAGGAAACTAAACTCGAACTCACTCCCACTGTTTGCTCTTCCAGGCCGGCCTAGGAGGCTCAGATCACTCCAGTCCAGTCGCTCTTAGCCTCAGATCTGACCGGCATCCTCAAGGGTGCGGCCCCTTTAAGAGGGGGCGGGGTCTGCGGAGAGCCGGAGGACGCCGGAAGCGCGCGTCACGTGTCGGGGCCTGCCCGCGCTTCGACCGGAAGCGGAACTGCTGTGGTAGCGGGGGCTCGGGCGCCCGCAGGAGCGTTTCCAAACGGCGGAGGTCGGCGCCCGGGGTTTCCGCGGGGAATCTGAGGTCCAGGCGCAGCCGAGCCCCGAGGTCCCGGCCGCGGGGCCGGGCGAAGGGCAGGCCAGAGCTGGGCGGCCCCGGAGGGCGCGGCGGTCGCCGGGTCAGTGCCCCTTCTCCCGCCCCCGGGATGGGCTCCAAGGCCAAGAAGCGCGTGGTGCTGCCCACCCGCCCGGCGCCGCCCACGGTGGCGCAGATCCTGGAGGACGTGCGGGGAGCGCGGGCCCAGGACCCCGTCTTCACCGCGCTGGCCCCGGAAGGTAGCAGGCGTCCGGCCGAGCGCGGGAGGGACTGGCGGGCGCGATCCTTGTGCTCGCCGAGCCTCCCGCTCCGCGTTCGCAGAGTGGCTGCCGTTTCCGGCCGTGTAGACCGCAGACCAGGGCCTGCGCCAGGCGGCCGGGGGCGAGGACAGGATTTCCCGCCCCCGCCCCGTTCTGGGGCTGGACCCCAGGGCCTTTCTGTACCCTAGGCAGCCGCTCAGACCACCTGTTTAAGTGGGAGTGAGGATATTTTGATGTGTGAAAGTCACGTGAAACCTCCGCGTCCATGGATAAAGGCGTGCGGGCCACAGCCAGCGTTTTCACGACCCGGCCAGGGGCTGCTCACTGGACAGGCAGGGCGTGGGAACAGACCTACAGAACTTCCGGGCACTCTTATGTGTCTGCACGCCTGTCACCCAGCAACTCAGGAGGCTGAGGCAGGAGGGTCGCAAGTTCCAGCCAACCTTGGCAATTTAGTGAGACCTTGTCTCAAAATAAAAAGGGCTGGGGGTGCAGTCCAGTAGAAGTCAGTGGCCTAGCACTTGCAAGGCCCTAGGTTCCATCCCAGCATACACAGAAGTCACAGGCTGAGGTGCATCACGTTCAGGGGAGAGTGAGGGAGGGCCCTGGGATTCGCTGGAGGGAAAGGGCGTTTTGTGCTGTTCTCATCCCTGTGTGCATCTGACCGTCTACCCCACCCCTTTTTTCTTTGGTACCAGGGATTGAACTCGGGGGCACTCGACCACTGAGCCACCTCCCCAGCCCTATTTTGTGTTTTGTGTAGAGACGGTCTCACTGAGTTGCTTAGTGCCTCACCATTGCTGAGGCTGGCGTTGAACTCGCGATGCTCCTGCCTCAGCCTCTCAAAGTGCTGTCATTACAGGCGTGAGCCAGGGCGCCCAGCTCTGTCCACCCTTGGTATTGAAGACAATGGTGAAAAAGTGATCTCTAACCAAACACTAATGTTCCCTGACCTGCGCTGGGTGTTGGAGCTGGAATCCAGATGGTTACTGGGCAGGACACTTGACAGGAAGGAGTAGAGGGACCCCTGACGTGTCACACGGCGCCCCAGACCTGAGTGCTCAGTCCTGTACCTTCTGGGAGCAGCGGAGTTTTAGATGCTGCTTGTGTCGGGTGCCTTGGGAAATGGGTCTCCACACCCTAGTTCTGGAAGCGCTGGGTCCTGTGGCTGCCTAGCCACTCGAGACATCCGCAGGAGCTGGTGTGTTGCAGCTCAGGCTTCCAGAGAGAGCAGGGACAAGGGCCCAGTCTGAAGGCAGAAACAGGAGCCCACCCAGAGAGGCTCACCCAGTGGCCTGGGCAGAGTTCTTCCTGTGGCCCTTTCCCAGCCACATCTTTTGCCAAGGCATGAACCAAGAGGCCTCTCCTAGCCAGGGAGGGAGGCAGCCGCTCCCCCAGCCCATGGCACCTGCGTCTGCCAGCTGCGTGGCCACGGCTCTTGTGTTTTTAGAAAGACCCTGCTGTGTGGTTTGCTTGGTGACATGCAGACCCCCACCATGTGCTACCCTGGGTGAGGAGGCTCAGAGGCACCACAGTGTGGTTTGGGGCTCTCTGGTGAGTGAGGCTTCTGTGTCCATCTCCAGACCTGCCAGGTCCCTCCAGGAGGACTGAGGACCCTGAGGATCCGCAAGAGCAGCTTTACCAGCAGAGCCGGACCTACGTGACTACAAACAAGCGGCTGCGGCAGGCCGGGGATGAACTGAGGCAGAAGTGCGAGGACCTCCTGTTTACTGGACAGGAACTGGAGCTGGACATCAGCCAGGTGACCCAGGCAGCACTGCCAGGGACCTCAGCCACCTCCTCAGGCTGACCTGGGCCTGCGGGTCTAGGGCAGCACCTGATGCCCCTCACCTCTGGCTCCTCCCCGGGGACCCGAGTGCCTCAGGCTGGCATTCCACCAGGGTCCCAGCACCTGTGCCATCCATGCTTTTCTCCGTCACTTGGCAGCTCCAGGTCGGGGTGTCTTCCCATGACCCTGGGCTGCCAGGACACACCCAGTGGTCTAGGCGCCACCTGGACAGGGTGGAGAGGTTGGGTGTTCTCTGGGTTCTGTCCCCTTCTCCACTCACGGTGGCCTCTGGTTGGAGACGAGCCTCTGGGGCGGTGCCACCTTCTCCCTCCCCCAGGCCACCACTCAGAGCACTGTGAACCTGGTTTCAGGAATGTGTGCTCCACAGGGAGGGCTGGTCTATCTGTTCACCTGGGCCAGGTGCCTGGCCAGAGGTCGAGGTGCAGGGCCGACCTGTTGACTGTGGTTCAGCCTGATGGGCTCCCACCCTGCACCATGTGGCCTGAGGGCCAGCCTGAGTTCCTGGTCCACCCCTTCCCATTTTGGAGCTCCAGCCACAGACCATGGTGATCGTCACAACTACCCTGGGCTGCTGATGTAATTGGCCCCAAGAGACTTGGACTATATCCCTGTGATCAGGGGATTGGCTGGCCACTCCGCTGCCCAGAGCCCGGCTGGTGTCTTTAGGCCCTGTGCCCTGTCTTTCCGGGCCTGTCCTCTAGGGGCAGGTGGAGGCTGGGTGGGAGGATCTTGAAGGGGCTTTTCATCCTCAGCAGACAGGCACAGAGCAGAACCATGGGCCTCTGAGGTGCTCAGGCCAGCCCGCTGCCTCCCCCCAGGTCCCAGGGATGACCCCTCTGCAGCTGGCTGGCGTGTTCAGGGGCCACGACAGCTTGGGGGTGCACATGGCTGTCCTCAGGGGGTCCTGCTTAGAGCTCTGAGTGTGGCACCATCACATTCCGTCCAAGGAGCCACCTGCAGGGTTCCTGGAGCCTGGGCCTCCTTGCTCCTCCCACACTCCCCAGGTCCCCAGCAGACAGGCCAGCAGAGGGGCTCTCCCTGTAAAGGGTCAATGCTTAGCCAGAGAGACTGCCTAACCAGAAACCATCTTGGGGGCCCACACTAAACCCTTGGGGGCTTCTCACAGATCACCCACACCAAAGCTTTGCTACCTGGCCAGCTGGGGGTGCAGGTCGGTCCTGACTCCTGCTACTCCTTTCCTGCACGCCTCTGCCAGGCCTTAGGCCGGCTCGGTGAGGGCCAGCTCGGCACCTTCCAAGGTGCTGCTGCATGTAGTGCTGGTCGCCGTAATGGACCCCTGCCCTGCCTCACACTGGAGCCGGCCGCAGGAGTGACGCCAGAAACAAAGGCTCAGATAGGCCAGCTGCCTGGGGAGCTGTCCCCATGGGACCAAGGCTCTCAGCCATCCCTTCCCTGTCCCTGAATAAACACCCTCACACCTTGGGCCAGCTTCCAGGACCTGACCTGAGATGCCCACTCAGCGGTGGCTCCTGGCTCAGCATGCAGACCCATTGTGGGGCCCACCTGTGGTCGGCACAGAAGGCCCCAGAAAGCCCTCCCCGCCTCCCCCGGTCCTTGGCACAGGAGCCAGGGCAGCTGAGGCGATTCAACAGCGTGGTTTATTAAAGGTGCAGAGAAGCAGACGCCTGGTGTGGCATTGTCCTTCTGCCAGACAGATGGCTTCACCTGTGGGGTGCGGGGTCGGGTTGGCTATTTACAGGTGACACCGTGTGGGCCTACTGCTAGTCAGGGCTGGAGGCAAGAAGAACTAGGCCACCAGCTGCAGGCGGGGTGAGGGTGCACATCCCGAGGTCAGCACTCAGGCCGTGTGGGCACTGCCCTGGGGCTGGCCCCAGAGGCCTGGAGTTGACTGTCCACGCCACCAGCTTGTGTGCTGGCTCTTGCCCTCACCTCCCACCTGGGCAGAAGGATGCCCTGTGGCTTCACCCGCCTCCGAAGGGGACAGAGGGCGAAAGTGGCTGCTTGATGGGGCCCAGCAGGAGGTGGCGGCTGGCAAGAGCACGTGCCCCTCGCGTGCCGCCCTGGTGGGGGCTGGGCCTTGGGCTGAGGACAGCGCCAGGAGCCTCCCACATCACGGTGCCACTGCTTGCCTGAGAGGTCGCTCTGGGCGTCTCCCCAGGGCTCACACGGAGAGACAGGCATAGGGTCTCAGTGCATGGCAGCCCCTGGCTGCACCTCTGGCCTCCAGGGACCCTGGCCTTTGAGCTGGGCAGGCTGCAGCCTGTCTGCTGCTGTCCCACCACCAGGCCACATGGGCACCGCGGTCTGACGAGTGCAAGCGAGCAGGCGGGAAGCAGGGCGGGGCTGAGGCAGCAGACGCAGCCCCCCAGGAACCCCAGCAGCTCAGCTCAGCGGGCAGTGTTCTAGGGGTGAGCATCCGACACCCCCAGCACCTGCAGGTGACAGTGTGCCTCGGGGACTTAGGGCGTGGCCACTCTGCCCTGCATGTCTTCTGCAAGACAGCCTTTTGGAGAATGTGGTGGGACCGCGGCGGCACCCGGTCACCAGGGTGGGGTCTTGGGTCAGCATCATCACGAGGCTTATGGCACTGTCGTCCCCCGCTGAGGTGCCATGAGAGGGGCTGATACGTGCCTGCTCCCTGACAGCCAGCTGTGCTGGGGACTGGACGCGGGGGCGGGCACGGTGCCCGTGGTGCGCAGGGCAGTCCTTCAGAGTGCCTTCCACACAGCTGTCCAGCTGCTTCCCTCCTCCCACGGGAGGGTCCTGGAAGCATCCTGTGGAACAGCGCCTGCCCCTTGGGAGCTGCTGCCACAGATGGCGGCGGCTGCGGCAGCAGGTCCTTTGGCAAAGAGCAGCTTCTTGGAGTCAAGGTCCTGCAGCAAAGAGGTCGCTGGCTCTCTGCAGGAAGATGCCCCCAGCTGATGGGCACAGGCCCCTGCAGGCCTCCGTGGTGCCTCTGCACACGCTGGCCCAGCAGAGACTGCCCAGGTCCCCTGAGATCTGGCTCCTGAGGGACCCTGTTAGCTGCTCTCTGACCACCAGGCAGCTGGTGCTGGATAGAACCGCTTTGGACCCCCAGGCTCCTGCCTCTCTCCCTGTAACTCGCCTGGCACCTTGGTGCCCAGCCTCATACCTCGCCCCAGAGCCTCCCTTCACGTGTGGCTCACCCTAGGGCCACGCACTGCATGCATCATGGAGGACAGGAAATGGACAACAGGGCCGGGCTGGCAGGGGCAGCAGCCATCCTTAAGGATGGGCCCCCATGACCACCTCTAAAGCACAGCTTGTGCGGCCCCACCTTCTTCCAGGAACTCTCTCCTCCCCCTTCTCTCTGCCTCATCCACTAGGGCTGGTCCTGACTCCATGACCTTCAGGGCCCACCCAGCTGGCGGCCAGCAACTCCAGAAGTGGAAAGAGCCGCTGATACTTGGCAGTGGTGGAGACAAGGGGTCAGCCCTGCCCCTGGCACCTGCACCAGGGCCCTTCCCTGTCTATGGTGGGCCTACCTGGCCCCTACGGTCATCCCCCAGAGGGTGCAAGGGCCAGAATGATGTGGCTGTCTTCTTGCACAGCCCCCAGAGCGGCTGCTCCCCGCCTCCTCACTGCAGTCTTTCTGTGGGGCTCAGCCACACCCCTCACTCCAGGCTCCCCCGCAGCTGGGGCTGAGTGCAAACAGACCCAGCAAAGCTGTCATTAACAAATTACCACAAGCAGTAATTCCAGGCTTCATCCCGCACAGTGGATGCTTTGGCTCCAACTGGCAGGCAGTCGGATGCCCTCCCCAGCGGGTCCCCACGCCTCAGGAGACGCTGCCTATGGTCCTGCGGGTTGCCCAGGTGCAGAAGGAGCCGGCCCAGAGGCTGTCCCACCCAGTCGCGAGGCGAGCCCCCGGGGCGGTGGCTGGGATGGCGGTGCGCTGCTTGAGGGCTGTGCTAGCGACCTGGTAGAGCCTTTTGCCCCCGCGCGATCTGGCGTGAGGGCCCCAGCGTGTGCTCGGTGGTCAGGGCCCAATGGAGCCCCGCGGTGCACAAGCAAGGTCCTGCCCTAAGTGAGGCTGACGTGAGCTCTGAGGGCGAGGCGGTGGCCCCGCACAGCCTGCTCAGAGCATCTGCGGAGCGGGCCACGCGACAGCCGGACCGGGCTGCAGGGCCAGGAGAGACTTCTGGACGCTGGCCCAGGCCGTTATTCCAGGAGGCTGGCAGGCGCGGTGGCGGCCGCTTTCTCTGCAGCCGAGTCGTTGGTAGCTGCTGTGGCCATGGGGCTGGGCACGTAGTTGAAGGGTGGGACCCGGGCGGCGCGGCTGGGGGAGCCGTGCCGGCTGGCGGGGAAGCCCCCGACAGCGACCCCCGGGCCCTCGTGGACGAAGGAGGCGGTGGCAGGTGCCTTGGCGGAGGCGGGCCCGTCTACCTCGCTGCCCAGGACGGCGCCGCCGGGGACCTGCGGTGGCTCCCTGATCTCCAGGCTCGGGGAGGTGCTGGAGTTGGTCTTGGGGGCGGCCACCTCTTCCGTCTGCACCACGGCGTCGCTGGTCTTGCGCTGCGGGGTCCCAAGCGGGCCTTCCTCGGGCGAGGCACCCCTGAGCGGCAAGGCGGTGGCGGGCAGGGTGCTACGCAAGATGTGCGGGACGTCCTCGTCCCGGATGCGCCGCCACGTGGTGCCCGGCGCCGCCACCCTGGGCAGCGGCCTGGCCTCCCCGTCGCTGCTGCGGCGAGCGGCGTCGGTGGGGCCGGCGCTCCCGGCGACGCCGCCGTCGGGCCTGCGGGCCACGCTGATGTGCGGGAGGGAGGCGTAGCGCTTGACGGCCTCGGGCCGCGCGGCGGGCGCGCGCACGGGCAGGCGCGACGGGCTCTCGGAGCTGGTGCGCCGGGGCGCGCGCGGGCCCGGAACCGGGCGCGCGGCGGGGCGGCGCGGCGGGGCGGGCGGCTGCCGCGGGGCCGCCCGCAGCTCGTCGCAGCGCGAGGAGCACAGGAACACCGCCGGGAGTGCGGGCCGGCCGCGGCGCGGGGAGGCGCCCTGGGGCAGCGAGCCTGCGGACTCGGCCGGGGACAGCTCGGAGCGGCGCCGACGCAGCGCGCCCGGCGACTCCTTGATGAAGGTCAGCTGCCGCCGGAACCCCGAGCGGTCGGAGGACTCGCTGCCGCTGGAGCGCGCCGAGCCCACGCGCACGAGGCCCAGGCGGCCGCCGCGCGCCCCGGGCGCTCCCTCGGCCGCCGCGCGGCTCCGGCCGGCCGGCTCTGGGGCCGCCCTGGCCGGCGGCGGCAGCCCGCGCCTGGCCGGCCTCTGCATGAACGGGATGCGCACGGGCGACTTCTGAGTCTTGTGCTGCCTGGCCAGGAGCGCCCGCGCCGGCGTTTTGGGTAGCGGCGCAGCCCCGGGGCCAGGCAGGGGACCTGCGGCTGAGGTGGCCAGAGGGGACTTCCGGGGCAGGGGCTGGGAGGCCGGGGAGGTCTGGGAGGAGCTGGAGGATGGGGTCTTGGCAAGGCGGGCCGGTGGTGTGGCGCTCCTGGCGGGGCGGCCCAGTTCTGCCAGCTCGGGGCTCTGGCCAGGTCGGTGCAGGCTCCTGGACCGCTGCTGCCCGGGGCTGGGGGTCTTGGCCTTGGCCTCCGGCTGTGTGGGGCCAGGGTTCCCCATCTTCCTTGGCGCAGCCCGGGGGCCAGGGACGCCTTTGGGCTGCGCCCGGTGGGCCGGGCTGGGCACGTAGATCACTGTGCGGCCCCGCGGCCCCGCGGGCTCGCCCGCCCCAGTCTTCGGAGGGAGGCTCAGCTTCTCGGGGCCTGCAGGCGAGCGGGGGCTCCCACTGCTCTTGCTCGTGACCAGGCCCCGTTTCTCTGGCCGCTGGGCACTGCCCACCTTGGTCCCTGCTCCAGGCTGTCGCCCCTTCCTGTGCCTAGAGGGTGGCAGGGTGGGGCCCCCTGACAGCCCAGACACCAAAGACAGGAGGGAGCCAGACTCGGAAGAGGCCTCCAGGGTGGCAGCCGCTGCCGCCTGGTGCAGCCATGTGACGATGGAGTTGGCCCCGTCCTGGATGGCTTGCCACTCCACGCTGTCCAGGTCGGAGGCTGGGTCTGAGCCTGCCACCACCTCACTGCGCTCCTGAGGTACCTCTGCTGGCCGGATGTCCAGCCGGGCACCTCGGGGCTTGCGACGCCGAGGGCCGGATGCCTGGGGCCGGCGCCTAGGCATGGCCGAGCGGATGCACCCCCGCAGAAGCTCCTCCTCAGCCCGCGGGCTTGGGGAGCTGTCCTGTCCACCTGGGCCTGGGTCCTTGGTGACTGCTGGCTCCCGGCCTCGGGGGCCGCTGGCTGGCCGCTCCGAGGGCTCAGGCTCACTGAGGGAGCTGGCCGAGGAGCTCAAGGAGTAGCACGGGGGAGTCTCATCTGCGATCAGCCTGGGCTGGGCCCTTGCAGGGGGCGGCACACTGGACAGGAGCTTGGGTAGGGTTTGGGCCTCCTTCCTGCCCGCCAGGCCCTCCCGCTTCAGAGCCCGGGGTATAGCAGATGCCCTCTGCGGGGGTGGAGCTGTGGTGGAAGGCTCCGGGTCCTCCTCAGAGTCATAGAAGCAGTACACAGCCTCCTGGGTGGGTGTCGTGAGGCACAGGGACTGCAGCCCTCCGTCCCCACTGGACCGGCCCTGGCGTGAGCCCTCTCTGTCCGAGTGTGCGCGCAGCGGCCTGCTGAGGGGCAGCTCCAGCCCTGCCCGACTCCTGCCCGTGCTCCGGGACTGCTCTGTGCTTGTGCCAGCGCCCCCTGCCTTGGTCTGGTGCCCGGTCGCCTGCCTGGTCGGGGCCGCACGACCTGTGAGTTTCTGCCTGTCCACTGGCCCCCCAGGCTGGGCCTTGGGGGGACCCTGCAGGGTCTCATCGCTGAGGGAGGCAGCACTGGAGAAGTTGACAGGTGTGCCCTCAGCGGAGTCAGTGCCAGAGTCATCGTCCCGGGCTGGGGCAGGCACCAGCATGTAGACGGGCACTGGCAGCGCCCGGCGGCCAGGCACCAGAGCTGAGGCCACCTTGCGGAGCCGGGCCGGCACGGCAGCCCCCAGGCACTCTCGAAGTAGCTCCAGCTCCTGGTCGGCCACGCGGGCTCGAGAGCCCCCTGGTGCTGGCCCTTCCAGGCGGCCACCGGCCTCATCCCGTCGGCGGTGGCCCCCGCCCCCGCCCCGGTCAGGGCAGGCAGGCGGCCGCAGCCTCAGCTCCACGTCCTGCTGCACGTAGAGCTCGTGCAGGGCCAGCGCGCTGAGGCTGGAGGCGCACGAGAAGTTCTCGTCCGGCTTCTCCACCGTGAAGCGCACGCTGCCCGCGTCCAGCTCAGACGGCGGCCGGCAGTGCTCGCGGCAGTCGGCGATGTCCAGGAAGCGCTTGACGTAGCTCTCCCACTGCAGGCTGAACTGGCTGGCCTCGGGCTGGCCCGACGGCACCGGCGGGGTCTTGCTACGGCTGGGTGGCATGGTCTGCCCGGGGCTGTCGGGCAGCTCGCTGGGGCTGACTGTGCCGCTGCCCAGCGCACTGCAGGGGTCACTAGGGATGGAGCTGGCAATGGACGGACTCTCAAAGCTGCCCAGCGAGCTCACTGAGCTGCAGCGGCTCAGCACCAGGGGTGTCTCTTGCACACAGTTCTCTGACGAGCTGGACGGGGTGGCGTCTTCCACCCCCAGGCCCCGGCCGCGGCCGCGGTGGGGTGCTGGGATGGCCACTGGCAGTGAGGCGGACCCAGGCCCCCTCCATGATCCATCCAGCTCAGCCTCCCCAGGGCCGGTTTCCTCCAGCCCCTCCAGGGAAGAGTCACTATCATCCAGGTTGCCGCCCTCACTGGGACCAGGGTGGCCCGCTGAGGACAGCGAGGACAGCGAGCTGCAGCGCGAAAGAGATAGTGGCCCCTCCTGGGCCACCAGCTTCTGCAGCACCTTGCTGGCCACGGGCATTGGGGCGGCCACCAGCTTCTCAGGCACCGTGCGCAGGCTGTCTGCCACCACCCAGGCCTGCTTTCGAGCCCCTGGGGAGGCCCCTGGCTGAGGCAGAGGTCGTGATGCCACCCCGGCTGCTCCTTCGAGGAGGGGCACGTGCTGATAGGTGGGCGACAGCTTGATGGTTCTGATGCGGGCATCGGCAGCTGCCATACCCCTGGCAGGTGGCTCGGCCTGGCTGCCCGGCAGGTTGAGGTCCAGCTGGCTGGGCCGGGCCTGTCCATTCAGTGGGTCCTCGCGGTGCTCGGCCAGGGCAGCCAGCGGACAGGGCTGCAGGTGCTCCCGGGGGCAGTACCCGTCACTGGTGCTGCCACTGTTGAGGCTGTCGTTGGAGAGGCTGGCATGGGCGGCCTTGAGCCGCAGCAGCGGGTGGGCCCGGCTGCTGGCCTCCCTCCTCCCACTCTCGGGGACCCTGCAAGGTGAGCAGGATGGGGCCCGGCCCTCCCTTGGCGCCTCTTGCCCAGGGTCCCCCGAGCTGAGGCTGAAGCTGTCATCGGAAGAGGTGTGCAGGGCAGAGATGTCCTCCACCAGCCGGTCGATCCGTGCCACTGCCAGTGCCAGTTTGGCCTTTGCTTTGGCCGCCACAGCTGCCTCCCCACCAGCCTCCTTCTCAGGCTCCCTGCTGCTGTGGCGGATGGGTGGGGTGCGGGCCAGTGCCTGTCCCTGAAGAAGGGGGCTGCCCAGGAACAAGGACAGTACGGCTGGGCTGGCAGGCTCTGCGGCAGCAGCAGTAGCTGCCAGTGAGGGCGCATCGTCGTCGTCGAAGCAGCCTGAGTCAGAGGCATAGTCCTGGGCGAGCCCGTCCAGGTGACGCAGGGACGGCAGGGGCTTCGTGGAGGAGGGCTCGGGCTCAGGCTCAGGCAGGCCCTGCTTCTCCAGATGACCAAGCGCCTGGGCCAGGTGCCGTGTGTCCAGCTCAGCCTCCAGCGCCCGCTGCTTCCGCACGTACAGGCTGGGCACACAGGTGCCCGGGGAGACAGCCGTGGCCGCTGCCTGGTACTTGGCAGGCCGGTGGGCCAGCAGGTTGCGCAGGGCGGCCGCGCTGCCCATGGCGATCATCTTGTGCTTGGAGTGCACCAGGTTTCGCAGCATGCCCACGGCCCCCAGGTCCCACAGCAGCTCCTGGTCCCGCGGGCTGCGCGCCGAGAGGTTCCAGAGCGTGCCGCAGGCGTTGCTCACGATGGTCAGGCTGTGCGAGGTGAGGTGCTGCAGCAGGGTCTGCAGGCAGTTGTGGTCGCGCAGCACCTGCCTGCAAGGGAAGGAGCGTCAGGCCCCGCCCCGCCCCGCCCCTCGGCTAGCTCCGCCCCCTTAGCCCGCCCCACCCCCGGGCGGAAAGAGGGTGGCGACTGGGACTGAGCCCTGGAAATCCTACGGACCTCGCCAGGGCCGGGCTTTAGAAAGATGAGTCTCTGTGGTTTTTTTGGTGCCAGGGATTGAACCCAGGGGCACTTAACCACTGAGCCACCACCCAGCCCTATTTTTTTAAAATATTTTAGTTCCAGATAGACAAGATACCTTTATTTTTTTATGGGGTCTGAGAATCGAACCCAGTGCCTCACACGTGCTGAGCAAGCGCTCTTACCACTAAGCCACAGCCCTAGCCCCTCAGCCCTTTTTATATTTTATTTTGCGACACGGGTCTCACTATATTGCTTAGAGCCTCACTAAATTGCAGAGGCTGGCTTTGAACTCCTGATCCTCCTGCCCCAGCCTCCCCAGCCGCTGAGATTACAGGCGTGTGCCACTGCACCCAGCAAAATGAGTCATTTTTAATCAGTGGGTGTACTACTTGCACACCCTGCAAGTAATATATACATACATATTAATATATATTAATTTTCCATATGTATTATATACAAAATAAAACCTAAAGTTGGGTGTGCACCTCTGTGATCCTAGAGACTCAGGAGACTGACGCAGGAGGATCAAAAGTTCGTGCCCAGCCTCAGCAATTTAGTCAGACCCTCCCTGTGTCAAAATAAAAAACATAAAAGGCAGAGGAAAGTGGCTCAGTGGTAGAGCACCCCTGGGTTCAATCCTCAGTACAAAATTTTTTTAAATATATATGTGTTACTTATTAGGAGTCATATTTAACAAATATTTATCTTAATATAATTTCTAGCACAAAAATCAAATATAATATCTGGAAAATTATTGTATTAAAATTAATTTTATGGGGGCTGGGATTGTAGCTCAGCGGTAGAGCGCTTGCCTCGCATGCGTGAGGCCCTGGGTTCGATCCTCAGCACCACCTACAAAGCAATACAATAAAGACATTGTGTCCATCTACAACTAAAAAAAAATTATTAAAAAAAATTAAGCCGGGCGCGGTGGCTCAAGCCTGTAATCCCAGCACTTAGGGAGGCTGAGGCAGGAGAATCGCGAGTTCAAAGCCAGCCTCAGCAATGGTGAGGCGCTAAGCAGCTCAGTGAGACCCTGTCTCTACATAAAACACAAAATAGGGCTGGGATGTGGCTCAGTGGTCGAGTGCCCCTGAGTTCAATCCCAGTACCAAAAAAAAAAATTAATTTTATGAATTTTCCTAAGTAAATATTATTAATATTTAGTAACTAAAATGTAAGTAATTTGTTATGTTTTATTATTACTATTTTTTTGGTACCAGGGATTGCACTCAGGGGCACTCGACCACTGAGCCACACCCCCAGGCCTATTCTGTGTTTTATGTAGAGACAGGGTCTCACTGAATTGCTTAGCACCTCGCCGTTGCTGAGGTTGGCTTTGAACTCGTGCTCCAAATGTCTCAGCCTCCTGAGCTGACAAATAATACATTTTTTAAAAAATATTTTTTTAGGTGTCAATGGACTTTATTTGTTTTTGTGTGGTGCTGAGAATCGAACCCAGTGCCTCGCAGATGCTAGACAAGTGCTCTGCCACTGAGCCACCACCCCAGCCCCCAAATAATACATTTTTATTTTTTTTAATTAAAAAAATTTTTTTTTTTAGTTGTAGATGAACACTATCTTTATTTATTTATTTTTATGTGGTGCTGAGGCTCGAACCCAGTGCCTCACGCATTCAAGGCAAGCGCTCAACCCCTGAGCCACAACCCCAGCCCCTAAAATATATATTCTAAATTCATAAATAATAGATATCATTTATTAAATAATAAATATTTGGGGATGGGGGTACAGCTCAGTGACAGAGGGCTTGCCTAGCATGTTAGAGGCCCTGGGTTTGATCCCCAGCAACACAAATGATTAAATATTTTGGGCTGGCACAGTGATGAGGCCTAAATTCCAGTTAACAGGGAGGCTGAGATAGGAGGATGCAAGTTTGAGACCAACCTCAGCAAATTAGTGATGCCCTCAGCCATTCAGTGTGACCCTGTCTCAAAGGAAAAAATTTTAAACAATAGAAAGGACTGAGGGGCTGGGGTTGTGGCTCAGTGGTAGAGCACTTGCCTAGCAAGTGTGAGGTGCTGGGTTCCAATCTCACACCACATATAAATAGGCAAATAAAATAAAGGTCCATTAACAACTAATAAAAGTATTTTTTTTAAAAAGGGCTGGGAGGGCCTAGGACTGTAGCTCAGTGGTGGAGCACTTGCCTAGCGTGCATGAGGCACTGGGTTCGATCCTCAGCACCACATATAAATAATAAATGAATAAAATAAAGATCCATCAAGTAAAAAAAAATTAACAACAACAACAAAAAAGAGCTGAGGATGTAGCTCAGTGGTAAAGCACCCGTGATTTCAATCCCCAGTACCTAAATAAATAAATAAATAATAAATAAATATTTTAAATAAATTTTAAATAAATAAATATTTTAAAGAGGAACATCGTTATGAAACGTTCTTTTTCACAGTACCTTCATTTTATTACTTTTATGCGGTGCCAAGGATGAAGCCGCAGCCCAGCCGTTGCTAACTTTTTTTTTGGTACCGGGGATTGAACTCAGGGGCACTCGACCACTGAGCCACATCCCCAGCCCTATTCTGTGTTTTATGTAGAGACAGGGTCTCACTGAGTTGCTTAGCGCCTCGCCATTGCTGAGGCTGGCTTTGAACTCGCGATCCTCCTGCCTCAGCCTCCCCAGGTGCTGGGATGACAGGAGTGGCCACCGCGCCGGCTCCTGACGGGGTCGCAGTGAGGGTGTGTCCCAGGCAATATTGGGGACGCACTTGCCCTGAGCAGGGGCCCCGGGGCAGGAGCCGAGGCGTGGGGGCTCAGGGTCCGCCCGCCTGCTGCTGCGTCCACCCGCCCCGCCCTCACCCTCGGGACGCGGGCCGGCTGACCTGTAGTCTTCCCGGGTGGCGATGAGGCTGGACACGTTGCGCAGGATGCCGCCGCCGCTCTCGATGACCGCCAGGGAGTTGCCCTGGCACCGGTAGGTGAGCGTGCTCACCAGGAAGCCCAGAGCGCCGTCCACCTGGCAGATGGCCGCCTTGTTCTCGGTGCTGTGGGCTGACAGGTTCCACAGGGCGCTGAGCACGCTCTTCAGGGTGGACTCCTGGGCAGGGGTGGGCGGGGTCAGCGGGCCACGGAAGCGGCGTTACCACAACGGTAAGGTTCACACGCTCGGCTCCCGGGCCTCCGAACCGCAGGGCTGGCGCTCAGGGTCCCTGTGGGCAGGGCCACCTGCCGCGCAGGTTTGGCTCCCCCCCCCCCCCAGGCCTGGGCTAGTCGCCTGCGGCCAGCGTCTGCCTGCCCTGTGGCAGCCCTCGCAGTGCCCACCTTGGAGGCCCGCAGGACGCACTGCATCAGGGCGGTCATGCTGCCGACCTCCCTCAGCACCTTCTTGCTGCTGATGTCCGCCCTCCAGGACAGGTTGCGCAGGATGCTGGACACCACCTGGGGCGGGTTGGGGGCAGACACGGTGGGACCCAGGCCGCCCACACCCTAAGCCAACCCAGAGCAGGAGGATGGAGACCAGGCCTCCGCCTCACCCTGGGTGCCCTCCCTCGGGCTGCCCACGCCCACCCACCTGGTGCAGCTCCTCACTGTCAGAGTCCAGCTGGGCCACGATGGCCTCCATGCAACCCCGTCGGGCGCACAGGGTGGCCTGTTGGGGGTGACACAGGAGTTACCATCACGGGCTGGGCAGGGGCATGAGGAAGGCCAGGGCGAGTTACCCAAATGTGCGGGCCAGGAATTTGGGGCTCAGACGGGTGCAGACAGGCCTCCCAGAGGCCAGCAGCCCCTGTGCTGCCATGAGCGCAGGCCCCAGGCAGCTGTGGAGGGCTGGAGAGGAGAGGGCGCTGGCCTAGCCAGCATGGCCCCACAGCCCTGGCCCGCTCGGCCTCTGTGTCCCCATCTGTAAATCGAGAGTGACTGTCCTCACCCTGAGGACCACGTTAAGGCTGGGCAGAGGTGGGAAAGGCCCAGAAGGCCCCGGGAACCCTGGCTAGCGCAACATGGACCCCACCCCACCGCCCCGGGTACCTTGTTGGCGACATCACCAAAGGTGAGGTTGGTGAGGGTCATGCCGGCGTAGCGGCGCAGGGCCAGGTTCAGCGGGTCCTGGGTTGTCCTGTGCATCTCATGGTCCACCTGCAGGAGCTCGGCCACCGCCTGCAGCCCGCCTGCAGGGACCCAGTGAGCTGGCCAGTGAGGCCACTTTGCCAGAAGTCCAGCACCCCCACCCTCCCCTCCCAGCCAGACCTCTGCAAGCCCCCGTTCTCAATTCCAAGGGCAGCCCATCGCTGTGGACAGGCCCTCGGGTGCCGTGAGTCGCTGTGCTGGCTGGGCCTCTGCAAGCCCCCTCCGCCTGGACTGCCCTTTGCTGCCCTGCTTGGAAGCCTCCCTCTCCCCGAGAAGACCCAGACCCTCAGGTGGGGAACTGCCTCCCGGCACCCTGCAGGGTGACTGTCCAGCTGCACTGCCCCCTCACCAGGAACGCAGGCTCCACTTCACAAGTCAGTGGGGCTGGGCTGGGGCTCAGGGGCAGAGCGCTTGCCTAGCGTGCGTGAGGCACTGGGTTCCATCCTCAGCGCCGTGTATAAATAAATTAAATAAATAAAGATCCATCAACAACTGACAAAAAAAGAGCCAGTGGCCCTGGGGGGGCAGCCCCTATGGAGTGGGGACAGAGCCTGCAGGGGGACCCAGAGCCTTGCGCCCTCTGCTCAGCAGGGACAGGCAGCTCTGCTCAATCTCAGGGCTCTGGGGACAACTTTTAAGGAAGGTAACTAAAAACTCCCAAGTGAAAGGTGTGCACCCGCGGGCCCGGCACCCATCCATGGGAACAGCAGGATGGGCGCAGGGGCTGGGGCTCCAGGTCGTGCTTGAGAGGGGCACGTTGCACTGGGGCAGATGAGGGTGTGATGGCTGTGCAGCCCCAGGAATGTGCGTGACAAACACGTTGAGCACTGGGAACGGGGACAAGGGGATGTTTTGTCACGTGTCAACTTCCAAAAGAAAATACATGTAGTAGGAGTTGGGATGGGGATGTTTCTCAAGCCTTTACGGTCCTTAATCTGGAAATCTCACTCCAGGGAACTCATGTGAAGGAGAGAAAATACAAATATGGAAAAACGCCTCTGAACTGGCCGCATCACGGCTGGCACTAACCTAAACATCCAGCTGTTGGGCATTAGCCTCAACGTGGAGTCCTCAACACAGCAAAAGTAGGTAGGTTCTCACTGCCTTGCCCAGAGGCAGGCAAGTGTCTTGGTCTCAGTATCCCTCTGCACTCAGGATATTTTTTGAGGATCCCAACAAATCTGTTATGTGGTTTATAACCCTCAATGGTTATGGTAGCCAAAATTAAAATAAATTTTAATAAACCCAGAACACACAGCCCAGTGGTTATCAGAATAGGAGCTCCCAGAAAGCCATTGTGCACACACTCCTAGCAAGAGAGAAGAGTGTAAAGGAAAGTCCTGTCTCCATGTTACTACCAAAATAACTGAGGCCTGTGGACCTCCCAGAATGGTCTCAGGAACCCCGAAGGACTCCACTTTGAGAAATGCCCCTTTTCTTTTCTTTCTTTCTTTCTTTTTTTTTTTTTTTTTTTTTTGCACTGGGGATTGAACTCATGGGCACTCAACCACTGAGCCACCTCCCCAGCCCTATTTTGTGTTTTATGTACAGACAGGGTCTCACTGAGTTGCTTAGCGCCTCGCCATTGCTGAGACTGGCTTTGAACTCGCGATCCTCCTGTCTCAGCCTCCCTAAGTGCTGGGATTACAGGCTTGAGCCACCATGCCCGGCTTCTTTCTTTATTTTTTAATAACAGGGATTGAACCTAGGGGTGCTTACCCACTGAGCTACATCAGCCCTTTCTAGTTTTTATTTTGACACAAGGTCTCACTGAGTTGCTACAGGCCTCGCTGAGTTCCTGAGGCTGGCTTTAAACCTGTAATCCTCCTGTCTCAGCCCCCCAAGCTGCTGGGAGTACAGGTGTGTGCCACTGCACCTAGTGAGGATTGTGACAGCTGAATCATGTGTTACCATATTTAGCCAATCGTCTACCATTGGACATTCAGTTATTTCTGGTTTTATTTAAGTTGGGTGTTGCCTTTGTTTTTCAGCAACTTGTACATCCTGGCTGGGGAAAAGATGGATGATTCAAGGGTGAACAGACTTACGTGCCTAATGTTGCCAAATACTCCTCAAAAAGCTCACCTCAATTTCCTTTAACCATGAGATTTTATGAAACACTTGAATGTTCGAACCATCTGCAGGTGTAAAGTAGTATCTTACTTTGTAAAACATACAGTATGACTGAGAAAGCCCTTGGAATTTCTGACCTTTGACATTTTCTGTTCTGTTTCTATTAATTTTCTTTTCTTTTTGCAGTGCTGGGGACTGAATCCAAGGGTGCTCCACCAATGAACTTTTACTTCGAGACAAGGTCTCACTAAGTTGTCCAGGCTGGCCTTGAACTTTCCATCCTCCTGCTCAGCCTCCTGAGTAGCTGGGATGACAGGCCTAAGCTACCTCACTCAGCTACATTGCTTTTTATTTTTTCTTTCCTCCTTTTTTCTTACTTTCTTTTCTTTCTTCTTTTTCCCCCAATGCTGGGACCTCATGCATTCTGGGCATATGCCGAGCCACACCGGGACCTTTGATATTGACAGAGAAATCATTGTAATGCCCTCAAAGCTAAAACTCAGGCTGGAGTTGTGGCTCAGTGGTAGAGCACTTGCCTGGCATGTGTGAGGCCCTGGGTTCAGTCCCCAGCATTACAAAAATAGGAAAAAGAAAAAAGAAAGCTAAAACTGCATAAGATCAAGACCCCATTGGGTCCCAAAAGTCCCACACTTCCCAAAGCCTCCTGACAACTTCGATTTTGTGCACTAATTTGGGTCTTTTATTTTTGGACTCTGTCCACTCCCAGACCTGGATCCCAGGACAGTTCCCACTGAAAAACTGCTCTGGGCAAAAGGAAGCCCGGAGGCCACCAGCTGAATGGGAAGAACAGTGTGACAGTGTGCCATCTCAGGAGGACAAAGGGCCCAGATGACTGCTCACTCACAGCAGGTGCTTCGTGAGCCCAGGGAGGTTCTGTCCTCTGGACCTCACTGCCCAGCTCCAAGTAGACAAACAGATGATCCAGCCTTGGTCCAACAGCTGTGCCAGGGCTGGAGGAGGGTTCCCGAGATGAGGCTCAGGGGACACTCACCTAGCTCATTCATGGCTCGGCGGTATTCCTCATCAAAGGACAGCTTCATCACTGCACAGGTGGCCTGGCAGATCTGAGGCTCAATGGGGACAGGCACTGTAGACAAGGGATGGGGTCAGAGGCCCCTCCTGGGGAAATAGCCCAGGTGACCCCTGAAGGTCTCCACCCATGCTGTCTCTGCTACACAGATCTGCAGGTCCCATGAACCTGGCCAGCCGCCGCATGCTGGGCACTGCCCCAGTAGCAGGTCCTTTGCCCAACCACTCTCAAGTGCAGAAGTGGTCGCCTGCCTCACTGGGCATGTGGAGGTGGGACACTCCAGGTGCCTGCCACACCTGTAGCTGCGCCTTTGTCCTGTAAGCTTTGCCCGCAGCTGCAGAAAACAGGAATCAGAATGTGGACCGTCCACCCCCCACCCGCATTCGCCAGCTCAGGGGCAACCCGGCTGCTCCTGAGTCTTTTCCCAGAGGGTCCCAGGCCCCACAGGCAGAGCACTGCACAAAGAAGGGGCTCCGCCAGTTGCTCCCGCCTCTGGTGGCTGCGCTGTGGAGACGCGGTCTGGGCTCACCGCTGCCAGGGCCGCCTCCGTCGGGCGCCGCCTCGCGCGCCTGCAGCCAGTCCCAGCAGGTCTCGCAGTAGGCCCGGATCTGCTCCAGCACGTGCAGAACCCGCATCTCCTTGCGCGCCAGGCCCTGGTCCGGCTGCGAGAAGACGATGTTGTGCAGCGCGGCGTTGGCCCGCATGCGCGCGTCCTTGGCGCCAGGTGCACCAGGGGCCCCGGTGCGACCCCCCGACCCTGCCTCGGCGCCATGCAGGATCTGCAGGAGCAGCGGCAGGCAGCCTGAGCGGCGCATGGCCACGCAGCTCTCGGGTGAGCTGGACATGGCCAGCAGCGTTCGAGCTGTGTCCTCCTGGTCGCGGGTCGCCAGCATGGACAGCAGCCAGAAGACCACCTCCACCTGTGGCGAGGACAGGGCAAGGGCAGCGTCATGGTGAGGACCCCGGTCCCTCCCCTACCCCAGCCAGTCCACCTGCCCACTCTCTGCCGCGTGACTCCCGGGAAGAAGCTGGAGTCCTATGACCCCAGCCAGGGACATTGCTGGAAAAGCCACATTCCCCACTGCAGGCCGCCAGACACAACCTTGGATGTGATGAGGGACACGAGGGACACAAGGGACACACACACACTGCAGAGATGCCCTTGGGCCATGAGGGCTCAATGCCCACCCCACCGGCCTCCCTGGGCAGTCGTGCCCCCATCTGAGGGGCTAGACAGAGATGCCACCGTAACAGGCCTGCAGCACACACGCTGGCCCTCCTGCTTCACCTCAAGCGCCACCAGAGACTCTCCTGTACCCGTTCCAGGGGGACTGGATGGACACAGCGAGGGCTCGGCGTGCTGGGCCCCGCACCCCCACCCACCTGGTTGCCCACCCCTGGTTTCTTTCTCCCACTCACCTTGCTGTTGCCTGGCTGTGGGTTGCCGTCCTCAGGGTGCGTGGGGACCTCCGTGTCCGGGTCCTCCTCCACTGGCACCGACTTCACTGCCAGCAGCGCCTGCAGGGAACACACAAGCCTGGGGATCAGTCTGGGTGCACCCCACAAAGCGCCCAGGTTGCCGCTGCCATCTTCTCCCCCGTGATAACGTGGGTGAGGCTGCAGACTGGTTCCTGTGCTCCAGAAAGGTGCCTGGAGTCCCCACGCAGCCTGGAACCTAACACCAGCCTCTGGGGCCCTCTCCACTCCCCTGGGTACCTGGGGCTCAGTCTGCTGCACCCGGTCCTGTGCTTCCAGCAACTCCTTATCTATCTGCTCCAGGCGTGACGCACGGATCTGCAAGGGAGAAAAAAATATGTCGCAACCGCGCACACAGGGGCTGAGCCTGCCGGGGCCCGACTCCGCCTCCTCAGCCAGGCCCTGCCCTCAGGAGTCGGCGCTGGGTTGCTCCTCTAGCATCAGACTCCGCCCACAATCATCTCTGCTCTCGGATTCGCCCACCGGCGGGTGGCCCCGCCCCTCCCGGCCACACCCGGGCTGCACCTGAGCGCGCTGCACCATCTCGTCCGAGGTGCCGAAGCGCTCCTCCATCAGGGAGCGGATGTGCTGGGCCTCGAACTCCAGCTGCTGCCGGATCAGGTCCATCTGCATCGAGAACTGCTGGGAAGGGTGGGCGGGCTGCCGTGAGGGGTGCCCGGAGCCAGGGCCTCCCCACTGCTCCCCTGCCCCTGGCGGCCGGGCACCCCAGCCCCGCTCACCGTCTCCACGTGCGGTAGCTCGTCCAGGCGCTTGGACAGGCCCTGCAGCTGGGAGTAATACCAGAGCTTCTCCTTCTCCTCCTTCTCAATCTCGCTCAACAGGAAGCACCTGGGGGGCGGTTCGCGGAGCGGGTAGCCGCTGTACATGAGGTGTTCCTTTTAATTTTTATCATCCCTTCTTGGGCGCTGACCTTGTGCCAAGATTGAGGCAGCCTGGCAGCATCTCCCCCAGGGGCTCCCAGGACTGGTTTGGGGTGCAGAAAAGTGGTTAAGAGGCGGGCAGGCAAATCCTCCCTAGACTCCCGGCCTTGGAGACACACTGGCTGGGGCTGACGGGACTCTGCATCTGTCAGACGCTTGCTAAATTCCTTCCAGCTCCCGCAGCTCAACTTCCGCCCAGGTGCCTGCGTGCCCAGGTGCCTGGCGCGCGGCAGAACCGATTCGCATTTTATAGAGAAGCCTGGAGTTAGGGGAATTAGGGGACCTGGCTGAGACCACTTGGAAGGACACAGACGAGTCCAGGCTGCTCTGCCAGTGTCCCCTCCACCTGACCTCACCCACCCAGCAACACGGAGCTAGGTCTCAGGCCCTGCCTGCCCTGCGGGGCCCTGGGCCCAGAGTTCTTGGGCTGCATCCCTCTTTACACAGGGACTGCCTTGACTCACTCTGGCTGCAGGCCTGGTCCTGAGCCCTGGCACTGGACACAGCTCGGTCCCTAGGACGCCTGCCTGTCGGGGATTCCGGGGGGGCCTCTGCCAGGAATGCCCAGCCTCTGCCTTCCTGCTGAGGTCAGCTGGGCAGGAGCCACGCTGAGGAGGCGGGGCACAACCAGCTGTGGGGCTTTGTGGACGGAGTGGAGGGGCTCCTGTGCCAGGGTCAGGTTCCCACGGCCTCTCACCGTTCTCGGTCCAGTTCCTCCAGCAACTTGATAGTGGCCCGGCTCAGCTCTCCAAAGCTGTCCTTGGACGGCCCAGAGCCGTGGACCGGGCTTCCCTCTGGGGTCCGGGCAGCAGGCTCAGGGCCCAAGGCAGGTGGCTGGAACTTGAGGTTGTACAAGCTGGCGATGTCCATTTGGAGAGCTGGGTGGGCAGGAGCACCAGGGCAAAGGTTTGAGCCCCTCCTGTCCCCAAGCCCCAGCTCCCTCTGGGCTCGGCCCCAGCACCCGCCTCACCTTTCAGCTGCTCCAGCACCTCAGTCTGTCCTGAGGACACCAGCACCCGGGCCTCCTGCTCCAGCTTTCCCTGGAGGTGTGTTAGGACCTCCTGCCGGCAAGGCAGGAAACAACAGCTTTGGGCGTCATACCTACCCCACCAGCGGCCCAGGGCCTTGCCTGCCCTCCCCTGGGGTCTAGTGCCCTGGTGCTGTTCCTGGGACCCAGCCATGCCCTCCGTCCAGCCCCCACCTTCATGCCTGAGGTCTCCGTCTCCAGCTTGGACAGGTGGCTTGAGTTGTCCCGAAGCTCCTGCCTCAAGTGACTGTTCTCGGCCCTCAGGGCCTCCACCTGCCGCACCAGCTGCTCATAGGAGGCCACCGAGCTGGCCATCTTCAGCTCCTGCAGTGCCTGGGCCACAGCATGAGAGAGCTTAGCCTGGGGTCTGGGAGCGGACAGCTATGACCCAGAACCAATCCTGTCCGACCCCATGGGGGTGGGTCCCTGGCTGGAGGGGCTGGCCTGGACCAGAACAGGCAGGGCTGCCGAATCTTGGGGACAGACACACAGAGCAACAACAGGAGACGGAGGGGCAGGGCCATTCCATGGGTGTTCGGACACAGCACACCTGACTGACAGACCTGCCCCTCCACTGCCAGGCTCCTGGACACCTGTGCTACCTGAGGCCACAAGGCTCACAGACGCCAAGCCGGAGCGAGTTCCAGACAGGACCCCCCTGCAGAAATACAGCCTGCTCAGAGGTTGACAGCCAGAGCGACAGGCGGACAGACCGGCTGGCCCAGCTGATGGGCAGCAGGAACACCATGAAGGTCACCAAGCAGTGCCAAAGCAAGCCACGGGTGGGGGTGGGGGTCTTTTCAGCCAAGCAGATGGGTCCAAGCCCTCCATGACCATCCTAAGGGTCTGGGACCTGGAGCCCTGCAGGCCCACACCACCCCCATCAGCGGCCGGTGCAGGGTGGCCGCCCTCCTGGCTCAGTGCCCTCCGGTCAGCCCTGGGCCAGGGTCATTGGCCGGTGCCCCTCCCCGTGGCTCTGCTGGCTGTCCTCACACTTGTCCAGCCACTCTGCTCTGTCCAGCTGCCCAGCACCTCCTCCCGCGGCTCGGCCCAGCCGTGGAGCTGTCCTGGTCCCCTCAATCCCTCCCTCTTTGTTCCTTCCGTGGCGCCCGCCCGCCGCCCCCTCCCTCCGCCTTTGTCTGAGGAGCGCCAATGGCGATCCCTCCCTCCCCTCTCCTCGGACCTCCCTGCCAGGGAGCCCCTAGTCGGCCCTGCCGCCAGGGCATCTGCTTCCCCTCGGCCGGCCATTCTCCCTCTCCTCCCACCCCAGGACGCCGCTGTCACCCAGGGCACAGCCGCAGGTTCGAGCGTGGGGGACTCAGCCCCAGACAAGGGATGCGGTGAGGCACCCCAGCTGGTGTGGAGGGCCTACTGTGTGCCTGGCCACATTCTGTGACTTCTTCCTTGTCATGGTCCTATGCCTTGGGGACCGTCATTAGGCTGCTCCCAGGGCAGGAACTGAGGCCCGGGGTAAACGGACGCAGTGAGGAAGTGGACAGGTGTGCTGGAGCCCAGGCCCTGTCCCTGGACTGCTTAGAAGTGCTGAGGCAGGACAGGACCCAACGCTGCTCCCGGCCGTGGGTCAGCCCACCCAGGGGAGGCCCGGGCTGCCTGCCCCAGTGGAAGGGAGGGTCACAGGGCAGAAAGGCCAGTCGCGGAGACAGCCTGGATGACAGCTTCACCCTGACACTAAGCACATCCCAGGCGCAGTCTGCGTGTCAGCTGCGGATCAGGCCCGCGGTGGGGGCCACGCAGATGGAGCCCGGGGCTGGCTCCAGCGCCCCACCATGCCCAGCCAGGCAGCAGATGGAGCACAAAGCCCGTCACAGACCTTCACCCTCTGCACACCCGACCTCCTCCCCAGCGCTGACCAGGGTGCCACGCCCCTTCCTCACACTCTCCCCCAGCCCAGCGCCCTCTCCCTCTGCCTCCCACGCCCACTCCTGCTCAGCCAGAGGCGGCTTTGGCAATCCCACACCCTAACCCTCCCTCCTGTGCCCACACACCTCCCGTGGCTCCCCAGTGCCCCCATAAGACCGCACAAACACCTGCTCACCAGGAAACACTCTGCCTTCTTCCCTCCCTTTTGCACGCGCAAGCCCCCTGCCTACAGCGCACTTCCTGCCTGCAGCCATCCCATGCACGACTTCCTCCAGGAAGCCCTCCTTCCTGCCCCGCCAGGCTGTGTCAGTTGGTCTCCTTGGGGCCTGAGACCACCAAAAGGAAAATACCAATAACTAGGGTGCGTGCAACTGAGCCACCTTCAGCTGCACAGGTGCAGGAGCCAGGCCCAGCCCATCGCATTTCTTTAATCCGGACCCCAAAGAGAGAGAAACTGCCGATCAGAAAGGTGCGGCAACACCCCCAGGGCACACAGCAGCCTGCCCACAGACTCGCCCACCCCGTGGTGCCTCTTCTTACTTCGGGAGGTCCGGTGTTGAGGCCGGTGAGTGGGTGTGTGCCGCTGCGGCGCCTCACTGGGATTCAGATTTTCCTCGGCTCCCACCCGGGAGTTAGAGGTTTGAGTCCGTGCTGAAGGCCCAGGCAGAGAGAAGGGGATGGGGACCCCGCCGGAGGCGGAGATCGCGTAACCTGCCCCCTTCAGGGACACGCACCCGCTTACTTGTGGCTGGTCAGCTGGGGCTCCTGGGCCTGGGGCCTCCTCCCTTCACACAGCTCCACGACCCCGCCAGAAATCCCAGCCCGGGGTGGCCACGGGGCCTGAGCTCCGGGGCACTGGGGTCTCAGCAGCGCGGCCAAGGGGCTTCCGGGCGGACAAAGCCTGCTCAGGCCTGGCCAGGCGGTGCCGAGGCTCGCGGCGCTGGGCTAGACCACCGTGAGCGGGGGAGGATGCGGGATGCGGGATGCAGGCGCAGCGGCCAATGGCGGCGCGGGAAGACAGGCTGATGCCATGGCAACAGCCAATGGCGGCCCGGGGCGGGGACCCGCCACGGCCGCGGGGCGTCGGGCCTCCCCTCTGGCTCAGGGACTGCGTGTAGGAGGGGTGGGGTGGGTGAAGCCCTCCCAAGGGAAGGGGGCGTCCCGAGTACAAGGACTTCAATGTCCACCTCATCGCAGGGACAAACAGCCTCTCAAACCTCACAGCTGCTGGATTCGCAGAATTTGAGTTAAACACGGAATCTTGGGTATTATATCAGAATCTTGGTGGGGGGGGCAGTGTCCTAGGACGGGGGCAGCAGCCAGATCAGCCTCCTCCCAGCATATCCAGCCTGGCCTCGTGTGGACATGGGGAGGCAGGATGGGGAACTCTGGGGTGGGGCAGGCCTGGGAATGGGCAGGTCTGCTGAGGAATGCCTGTGGACCCCACCCACTCCTCCATCTCCTCTGCAGAGCATCAGGGCCTTGGCATGTCATCCTCAGTGACGTCCCTCTGCACGCCTCTCCATCCCTGGTTGTCTCCTCGGCCTGTCAGTCTCTGTCTCTCTGTGTCTCAGTCCCTCTCCCCACACTGGAAGGAGGCAGGAGCCAGAGGTTCAGTAGCCCATCCCCAGCTGTGCCTGGCCCCAAATAGGTCCCTGGAAGCTACTTGAGGGTTCAACACCCAGAGCCAAACCTGCGGCTTCAGCACAGTCCCTCCTAGTGACACCTCTCACAGGGAAAAAGGAGGTGGTCGACACCAGAAGGTGGGCTTGGGGCATGCCTCTCATTGTCTGGCTGGGTTCCAGGGGAACCACTGACCTCTGGACCCTCAATTTTCTCCTCTGCAAAATGAGGAGGAGCCCATGGGGATGACAGGCAAGGCAGGAGGTCACTACCTTTACAGACTGCAGCAACCGAGGGCACTGGGGACCACTGCTGTGAGCTGCTGAGCATGGGGCCCTGAGTGCCCTGCTCTGGGCCAGCAACGCAGGAGCCAAGCAGACCCAGCCCCAGGTGCATGGGCCTCCAGAGCTGCACACAGCTGTCCCAGATTGCTGGATTTTGGCAGGGGCATGGCTGGGCAAAGGGCTCTTTCTGGAGGCCGGGCAGACGGCCCTGAGAAGGGAACTTGCGGCAAGAGTCGGCCAGCTGATCAGGGGAAGGTCCCGACTGGGGGAAGATCAGTGCCAGTTCAGGCCATGGAGTCCCTGTTGGAGCCACAGAGTGGAGGGGCAATGGGGTCTGACCAGGGCCAGCCATGGAGGGTTGAGAGCAGGGAGTCCCCTGGGTGATCATGGGGACCCCAAGAGCCCATGACAGAGCTGGGCTAGGCTGGAGCTGGGTGAGTGGGGACACAGAACCAAGGGCCCTGGCTTCAACTCTGCCTCTCACCTGCTGTGTCCTTGGACATATCGTCTCTCTCCTTCTGGGACTGAGGATTGAACCCAGGGACACTCTACTACTGAGCTACATCCCCATCTCTTAAAAAAATTTAAAAAAATCTTGAGATAGGGTTTTGCTAAGTTGTCTGGGCTGCTTTCCACCTTGTGACCCTCTTGCCTCAGCCTCCTGAGTTGCTAGGTTGCAGGTGTGCACCACCGAGCCAGCTCATGTCACAGTCTTGCCTGTGGTGGAAACAAGCCCCACCTCCTCTACCCAGTCTCAGAGGTCTCTCCAAGGCTCTCTCAGGCAAGGGATGGTGGTGGGGTCCAGTGGCCAGTCCTCTCCTAGTATACACAGGAAGACTGAGGCTGGGCTGGGAATCATGTTGCTGGAGTCCATGCAACTCGGCCTCCCTCCCCTGTTTGGGTGTGGCCAGGGCCTGGAAGGCTGGTGGTATTCAGGCTGAGGGAATACAGGGCTGAGACCCCAAGGCAAGATGTTCTTTGCTTCGAACTTTTAGAACACCATCCCACAATTCTTGGCCCTATAGATCTTCAGCCACAGCCAAACATGAGCATCACTGGGCCTCAGGACCCCCACAGTCCCCAGGGATTCCAAGCCCAAAGTCTGTGGGACAAGAAAAGAGCCCCCTCTATTGCACAGTGCGTGGGACTAGGGGGCCTGTCTCCCTAGTGCTGTAGGGTTGAGGGAAATTTTCTCCCCAGCCACCTGGGACCCCAACCAGTAGCCCCAGCCTGGGATACTGCAGGGGTTGTTTCAGAGTGTCATTGGGCCTCCTGAGTCTGACCTCGGACTGTCCCTGTCCCCTCGGTGCCCAGTACCCCCCAACTGCTCTGTGCCAGGACCTGGAGACAGGGTACCGAGTAGGGGCGGAGGGAGGTCGTCAGCAAGCACAGGGTGCCTGCGGGCTCACAAGCGAGGAGGAGCTGCCCTGGCGGCGGGCAGGCCAGAGACGCACTTGACACCGGACCACGCTGGTGGTCTCAGCTTCCCAGGGGCCAGCCAGCGATCGCACAACGTGGTCAGCACCGCGGACAGCTCCCCGGGCCCTGTCCTCTGCCTGGGTCGGTGCCCGGCCCTCACGCTCCGGCCTTGTTCGAGGCATATGACCTTGGACTCCTTGCTGTACCCCAGCCTCAGTTTCCCTCAGATGGGGATGTTCAACCTTAGAGCTCAGAGCGGTCACGCGGCCGGCGAACTCGGCCCGGTGGGCTGAATGTTCTGAGTGTCAGCGTTGGTGAAGGTCCAAGTGGGCCCAAGTTCGGCGCCCAGAGGGGAAACTGAGGACTAGGGAGGTGCAGGGCGTGGCAAGGCCCTCCGCCCTGCGCCTGGCGGGGTCTCGGCGTCCTGTGCCCCCGCCGCTGCACGCCCCGTGTGCGCGCCATGGGGAGGGTCGCAGGCTCTTCCTGCGGCCGAGGGGCTGGGCCCCCGCAAGGCCTGCGCCTGCGCAGATCGGGGGCGGGGGCTTCCCTGCAGTGCAGGGGAGGGGCTCCCCGCCGCGCCAGCTCCGCCGCGGTTTCCCTGGCAACCGTCTCCCGGCAACTGCGCAAGACCCCCGACCCGTCAAGGCTCGGTGCGCTGGTCGCTAAGCCCCTCGCTGCCGGGACTGCCGCTCCGCAGCTCGGGCCGCCCTGGCCGCGCCCCGGACAGGACCCGCGCCGCGGACCCCCGCACGCTACCTGGTCCCCGAAGAAGGCCGAGTGCAGCAGGCTCAGGAGCCCCATGGAGCCGCGGCCGTCGCGGGCAGCGTCCGCCCGGGGCCGCCAGTGGGGGCGGCGCCGCTCGGGAGCCCTGCGCCTGCGCGGAGGCAGGGCGGGAGGTCACTCGGCGGGGCCGGGGCGGGGCTCCTCCGAAAGGCGGCGGAGGGCGGGGTCCAGCGAGCTCCGGGGTTGTCTGATGCCCCGGATGGGAGACCAGAGGCTGGAGACCCTCGTGGGCAGAGGGGTCCGATGCGGGCCGGAGACGCGGAGGGGTCGGGAGGGCTTCGATGGCGCCCGGAGGTCCTGCGGGCGGCAGAGAGAGGAGCCGGCCTGTGGCTTTGCTCCGCCGAGCCCGTGGGCAGTCACGCGGCAAAAGCTCGGGCAGCTCAGAAATTCGCCCAGGCCCTGACCGGCGCTCAAGCTCATTAGTCATTCAGCAAACATCTGCTGCGCGCCAACTGTGCCAGGCTGGGAAAACCGGGCGCTAGGTATGGAGAAAGCCCGCCGGATGGGGGCGACACCACAGGTAGAGAAACATTCAGTCACTTAACCATTTATTTATTTTTTTGCTACTGGGCATTGGACTCAGGGACACTCGACCACTGAGCCACACCCCCAGCCCTATTTTGTGTTTTATGTGGAGACAGGGTCTCACTGAGTCGCTTAGCGCCTCGCCATTGCTGAGGCTGGCTTTGAACTCGCGATCCTCCTGCCTCAGCCTCCCAACGTGCTGGGACGCAGCCAGTGGTGAAGGGCCCCTAGGTTCAATCCCCAGCACCAAAGAAACAACAGCACGAAACCCTGCCTGCTGGGTGCAGGTGCCCGGGCCAAGAACACAACAGTGAAAACACCTGCCCTAGGGAAGCTGGCCACGAACACAAGGCCAACCTACTGGCTAGTGGTGAGCGCCAGGGAGCAATGCAGGAGTGGGGCAGCGGCGGGGGAAGAGCAGGCTGGGCAGGAAGGGCGCCGGCCGGGCCGCGGGTCACCTCTCGTCTTGGCAGTGCTGGGAATGAAACCCACAAGCGTGGCGAGCAGGGCTCCACCACTGCAGGCTCTGGAGGGGGCAGGAGCCAGGGCTGCGGACACAGCCACAGGAGCAGGCGGGCGGCTGCACAAGTCCAGGCTCCAGTGAGGGTGAGGCTGGGATAGGGACGTGGGAGGGCGGGCCGCCGGGTGCGCCCTTCTGAACTGCACTCCCAGGAAAGCAAGAACTGTCTAGACCAGAAAGGTGGTGTGCCCGGCACAGCAGGAGCGCCTCTGCAGGCCGCACCAGGAGACCTGGGTCGGCATTCCTTAGGAGGCAGGAGCCGTGGAGAGCACAAGGGGTGGTGGGCTGGCGGCCTCAGGGGCACACAGGATTCAGAAGCCCAGGGGGACCAGCTTCATGTTTTTAAGTCAGCGTCCAAGCTGGGTAGGAGCAGTGAGCTGACTGGGACCCAGAGCAGGGTTGGGAGGCAGCTGAGGGGGTGTGGAGGCCTCCCCAGTGAAGGCGCTGCTACCTGTGAGACGCCCAGGTGAGGCCTGGGCCTCCTCCTGAGGGATGAGCAGGGAAATGGCTCCTTGGAAGTAACCAACCTTCCCCTGCCAGGACGCTCCAAGCACTTGTGCAGCAGCGACCCCACCTAGAGGGGCGCGGGCTTTTGGCCGCAAGGGTGGCGTTTCGGTGTTGCTCATGCCAGGCAAACACTCTACCATGGAGTCTCTCCCCAGACTGACAGGACACTTGTTCTCCCAGGCTGCCACGTACACGGGCTCTTCAGAGGGCCTGTAGGGACCCAATATACTTTGTCCCCGTCTTCAGTGGTTTAGGCGGGACAGTGTCTCTGGGTGCAGTGCTGTGGACTGGAGCGGCTGGGGACCACCAACCCCACAGGGAGCCCCTTGGATCTGTTCCAACCTGCTGCCCCTGTCCACTGGGTGCATTTGCTTACTGTTCCTGCAGGTAAGCCTGATTGGCTCAAAAGCTCTGGCCGCATGCAACTTCTAATGCTTGGCATTTAAAGATAGGGCTTCTTCTAGGACCGAGTAGCTCAGTGGGAACGCATTTGGGTAGCATGTGCCAGGACCTGAGCCGTATCCCCAGAAGCATAAAATGCCAACCAGCTTCCAGAAAATGTGCTGAAGCAGGGTCTCTTTAACTACTCTGCCACTCTGATGTGAAGATGGGCTATTTCTAACATTTCAGCCATTTCATTTAAAAAAAAAAAACCAAAACAAAACCAGTGCTAGGTGTGGTGGCCTGTAGTCTCAGCAATTAAGGAGGCTTAGGCAGGGGATCCCAAGTTCACGATGAGCCTCAGCAACTTAGACCCTCTCTCAAGAGGACTTGCTCACTGATAAAGCACCCCTGGGTTCCATCCCAGTTGCAAAAAACAAACTTCTGAAAAGACGCTACTGGGGCTGGGATTGTGGTGCAGTGGCAGCGTGCTTGCCTAGCATGCGTGAGGCACTGGGTTCGATCCTCAGCACCACATAAAAACAAAGATATTCTGTCCACCTACAACTAAAAAATAAATAAATAAATATTAAAAAAAAAAGAAAAGAAAAGAAAAGACGCTACTAAAAAACCCTCCACACATCCCTTTCCTGGGGGCCCTGCTCATACTGGCTGGTGGGACTGTGCTCTTGGTCCGTATCAAACCCAGTGAGGGGCCACTGGAGCATTTTCAGTCACCATCTAGGAGCCGCCAACCACAACACCCCACCTCCCTCGGGACCATCCCGAGCCCACCACCTTTTCAGGAAGCTGGCCCACTGGAGGCCAATGGAAACCAGAGGCCACACAGGGCTGCATCTTAAGGCCTCATCCTGTCAACGCAGAGCCTTCCCACCAGTCTGAGGAAGCTGTCATCTCAGGCTGTCGGAGACTAAAAGCAGACACCTGCGCTCCCCCGGCCCCCCAGCTCAGCTTCACTCAACACGGAGGGACGGGTGGCGCTCAAGCTGAGATGCGACCAGGTGAGCGGGCCCTTGCCACCCGGTTGGTTCTGGCCTCTCACTCCACTGCCCTTTGGAAACTGCCCAATTCTCAGGCCAACCTAACTGTGGCCACCTGGACTGCTCTGCAGGACACTTGCAGGGCAAGTCAAGGCCACCATCTCCTACTTTCTTTCCACTTGCTTAGGGTAACACGAGCATCCTTGACTCTGTACCACCCACCACGGGGAATTGGAGGCCCAGCCACAGCCCTGACTGTCCCTCCTCAGCACAGGAGTCCTACCACGAATGTGTTGGGCATGGCTGGGACCTGACACAGACGGCGTGATCCCAGGCTGACCTGGGCCAGTCGAGGGACGGATGCACAGCAAGACGATCATGGAGAGCCGTCTGAGGACTCTGGGCAAACATGGGAGGTCAGAAGGGGTGGGATCACAAAAGGGTCCTGTTGCTCATGTGCTCCACCTGCAGAACCACCCCAAGCGGGGGCACGGGAGCCAACAGTTGCCAATTAGCACCCCTGCCCTCCTTGGCCCCGAGGAAATGGCCCAGTCCGACCAGGAGGGAGCAGGGCTGCGATTGTCAGGAGCCAGTGAAGGAAACCAGGGCCGCACACTCACCCAGTCCTAAATCTGAACCAGCCCAGGTCCCTTCCGTGAAGAGCTCAGGGGAGGCCCTCCCAGCACCCCAGGCCCTTCAAGGATGAGCAGCACCAGGGCTGGAGTTCGGTGTGCCTTTATTGCCTGGGCAGTCTACTTGAGGGGGATGAAGCGGGACGAGTGCGTGGCCCCAATGCCAGGCCGGCCGTGCTTCACAGGCTTGTAGGTGATGGAGAACTCGCCCAGGTAGTGTCCGATCATCTCAGGCTGCGGAGGTCAAGGGCAGGCTGGGAGTCAGGGTCTGCGGGGGACGGTGCCCCGCCCATCCACCCAGGCCCCGCGCGCACCACACACACCTTGATCTCCACCTGGTTGAAGGTCTTGCCATTGTAGACGCCAACCATGCTGCCCACCATTTCGGGCAAAATGATCATGTCCCGCAGGTGCGTCTTCACCACCTCCGGCTTCTCCATAGGCGGCGCCTCCTTCTTGGCCTTGCGCAGGCGCTTGAGCAGCGAATGCTGCTTCCGCCGCAGGCCCCGGTTCAGCCGCCGCCGCTGGCGCGCGCTATACAACTGCATCAGCTGCTCGCTGAGGGCGACAAGGTGGGAGAGTGCACTGGCCTCAGCATCGCCCCTCCTCCGGTCCCTACAGTGCACGGACAGCAAGGAACACACCCAGGCCAGGGTCCCGGGAACGGCCCGCCCTTCCCTGAGGACGAATCCCTCACTCCAGGAAACGGGCCCTCCGGCGACACTAGGTGGCGGATGGCAGCCTGAGACCACGGGGGCAGCGGGAGGACGTAAGCACCCACCCCCACCGGGGGCCCTTACTAGGACATGTCCAGCAACTGGTCGAGGTCCACGCCGCGGTAGGTGAACTTGCGGAAGGTCCGCTTCTTCTTCTGCTCCACTTCCGCCTGCGCGGGCGCGGGCCGGGGGTGAGTAGGGGCTCGAGACCCACCCCGCGGCCCCGCGAACGCGCTCACCGGCCGTCCGGCCCCGGTACGGAAGCCCACGGGGACACGCTTGTCGCGGGCCGCCTGGGCTCGGCCGGGACAAGCCGGCCCGCGGGGCCTTCCGCGCCCCGAGAGGTTCGCACACACCGGGACCGCCCCGCGCCTCCACCCGCGGCCCCGGAGGCCTGGAGCGGGCCGTCGCAGCGCAAGGCGTGACCTCGGACCCCGCGGGACGGCCAGAGGTTGGATGGAGTTGGATAGGGCCCCCACAGGCCCCGGGACGAGCAGCACTCACCATCTTGCCGGCTCTGCGGAAAAGGCCTGTCGCCCGGCGCCTGCGCAGTTATCGCGAGTCCGCCTCGGGCCCCGCCCCTCGGCCGTGAGTGCACTTCCGCCTTCCTGTGGCAGACGCCGCCCCCTGCTGTCCGGAGGGCAGAACACCCGCT
This sequence comes from Geosciurus inauris, assembly GCA_004024805.1. NCBI lineage: Eukaryota > Metazoa > Chordata > Mammalia > Rodentia > Sciuridae > Geosciurus > Geosciurus inauris. The sequence continues at coordinate 98,166 of PVHX01005911.1, forward strand.
ACGGGTGTCAACGGGACCGCTGCCTTGGGCCTGGGAAGTCCTGTCCAAAACGCCAGCCTTTTTTGAACCTCAGGTTCGTGCCATGCGATCTACGCGATAGGATCCATCTCAAATGTACGCAGCGCCTACTGTTTGCGAACAGGTGTGGTTTGGGGGTTTAGTCCCCAGCAGGAGGCACCTGGCTTGGACATTGTACCTGTCAGCTGAGAGAATGAGAGGGGATTGGCAATGGCCTCCCTGAAACCACTCAGGCTTTGTTTTTTTTGGTACTGGGGATTGAACTCAGGGGCACTCGACCACTGAGCCACCTCCCCAGCCCTATTTTGTGTTTTATGTAGAGACAGGGTCTCACTGAGTTGCTTAGCGCCTCCCCGTTGCTGAGGCTTCTTTGAACTCGCGATTCTCCTGCCTCAGCCTCCCTAAGTGCTGGGATTACAGGCTCGAGCCACCGTGCCCGGCTACCACAGCCCTTTTAAAATATTTAATCTAGAGAGTCTCGCATGATGCTTAAGGCCTCAAGTTGCTGAGGCTGGCTTTGAACTCCTCATCCTCCTGCCTCAGCCCCCAGTGCAGCTGGGATTATAGGTGTGTGCCACTGTGCACGGCTTTCACTGGAACTGTTACTGTGAATTTTTTTAGTACTGGGATTGAACTCAAGGTGCTCTGATCATTAGCCACATTGCCAGTCCCTTTTACGTGTGTGTGTGTGTGTGTGTGTGTGTGTGTGAGATGTATATATATATATAGTTATTATTTCATTTTATTTTATTTATTTATTTTTTTTAATTTTATTTCTTTTTTTTGGTACTGGGGATTGAACTCAGGGGCACTCGACCACTGAGCCACATCCCCAGCCCTATTTTGTGTTTTATGTAGAGACAGGGTCTCACTGAGTTGCTTAGTGCCTCGCCGTTGCTGAGGCTGGCTTTGAACTCGCGATTCTCCTGTCTCAGCCTCCCTAAGTGCTGGGATTACAGGCTTGAGCCACCGTGCCCGGCTTTCATTTTATTTTATTTTTTTGTGGTGCTGGGGATTGGCCCCAGGGCCTTGTGCATGCGAGGCAAGCGCTCTACCAACTGAGCTGTATCCCCAGCCTGTGTAGTCATTATTATTTCGGTACTTGGGGTTGAACCCAGAGGTACTCCCCTGTGGAGCTTCATCTCCAGTCTTATTTATTTTTTTTGAAACGGTCTTGCTAAATGCCTGGGCTAGCCTTGAACATGATCCTCCTGCCTCAGCCTGCCTGGTTGCTGAGATTACAGGTGACCACCACACCTGGCTTGTAGTGTACATTTGTGGGCTGGGTATATCCCAGAGTATGCAAAGCAGGGACTGGACAGGTACTGGACACCCTTGTTCACAGCAGCACAACACACAGTAGCCCAATGTGGGACCCACTGCGCTTCCCTAAGTGGATGAGTGCATGCAGTGCACACCTGGAGTGACACGCTGCAGCGTGGACGGACACAGGGTGGGACGATGGGTGCAGGGCTGGGCAGGAGCTGGGAAGCTGGTTTTCATGGAGAAGGCTGCAGTTTGGAAGATGAAAGGGTGATGGAAGACGGTGCTGACAGCTGCACAAGGACGGGAATGTGGTCAGCGCCGCAGAACGTGCACTCAAGATGGTCAGGATGGCAGCTGGCGGTGTAGCATGAGGCTCTGGGTCTGATCTCTAGCACCAAAGCAAAGATGGTAAACATTTTACTGACGGGGTGGGGTGGGGCACTGGGGCTTGACCCACAGACACCGAGACAGATCCCCTCTAGATTCTTTAAAATTCTGATACAGGGTGCACGAGCTGCCCAGGCTTGTCACTGATGTGTGCATCAGTGGTGAGCCCTAGAGCACCACTGCGCAAATCACTCAGAACCATGTGAAAGGAAGCATTAACTGAGGAAAAAGGCCAAGGGAAATGGCAGGTGGGAATCCAGCCATGACAATGCTGGGAGGGAGGTGCTCCCAAAGGGGTAGTGCAAAGGCCCAGTGGTAGAACAACCTGGCTCCTCTATCTGGCTCCATGGTGCTGCTTCCCTGCCTTCACTGGAGCTTGGGGCAAAGCTGGACCCTCTGTCCTCTTGGTATTGGTTTTGTGGCCAGCAGCCAGCAAAGGTCAGAATACAGGTAGGGCTCGACAGAAGGCAATGCCTAGGGCAGTAAAGGCAAGGGATTGGGAATCCAGCAGTCTCCACCTTCAGCCACAGTGTCCAGTGTGTGGAGGAAGGTGCCAGCTCCAGGCCTGGGCGGGGTCCTCAACCTGCATGAGCCTCCCAGAGCCCCAGGTGCATGGCCTGCAGCTCTGCCTGCTGTGGGGGCAGGGGATTCAACTACACAGGAGCACAAGGGCCTGTTTGGGGACTGAAGAAGCTGCAGTCACCTAGATTCTTTCATGCCACCGTGGGGCTCTTTTGGCTGGTTAGAAACCCGTTCACTTTTTGCACACCACTTCCTGGCCAAGGGACTTGAATTTTGCAGGGAGTCTTACTAATGGAAGGCACTCACACATGATTACACGCAGTGTAGATGGAGGGCCATTCAGGAGCGGTGCCCAGATACGTGTGGGGGATGGCTCAGTGGGCATCTGCCCTAGGGCTAGGGGTCATCTAAGCCAAGCTGAACTTTCCCTGCCCCCAAAACTCAGTTGGGGATGAGGGCTTCTGGCCGTGTCACTTTTTTTTTTTTTAATATTTTCTTAGTTGTAGATAGACACAATAAATTTCATGTGGTGCTGAGGATGGAGCCCAGTGCCTCCCACATGTGAGGCGAGCGCTCTGCACTGAGCCACAGCCCAGTCCCCGTGTTAGTCATTTCCATAGGCATGCAGCGTGTTTGGATTCCCCACCCCAACCCAACACTGAGGATTGAGCTCAGGGCCCTTGACCACTGAGCCACATCCCCAGCCCTATTCTGTGTTTTATGTAGAGACAGGGTCTCACTGAGCTGCTCAGCGCCTCGCCATTGCTGAGGCTGGCTTTGAACTCGCCATCTGTCAGGCTCCCAAGGTGCTGGGGTGACAGGATGACAGGCGTGTGCCTCCACTGTGCTGGGCTTGCTCCCTTGTTTTGTTGAGACAGAGCCTCACGAAATTGTCGACTGGTCTGAACTTACAATTCTCCTGCCTCAGTCTCCTGAGTCCCTGGGATGACAGGCGTGGGCCACCATAACCCGGCTAGTCTTGTTTTCAAACCTTGATCATGGTCTTCCTTTCTCACTGAAGTGCCAGAACGTAGGTCCCCCAAACAACCCCATCCTTAGCCCAGAACTTATGGGCGTCACTTGCTAAGGCCACAGATATGATTCGAGCAAAATTCCAGGTGGGGAGACGGCTCCTGACCTAAGCTGCAGTTTGGCTGCACGGGCCCAGCCCAGGCTCCTGGTGTGAGGTGGGCACCAGGCCCTCACAACCCACAGCCCAGGACACCCTGTAGTCACGCCTGCCAGAATCCCGAGGACCCAAGGCAAATACAGGAACAGATCCCTGCGTCAGGCCTCTCTACCTACCAAGTCCATGAGGAGGCAGGCCAGAAGCTAGGGCCCAGGCCATCGGCTGGTCCGGGCTCCACATCTTTCCCAGACACGGGAAGGAAGGCGCAGGCGATGGAGAAAGAATGCACAGGACCTGGGTTTCTAATCCAAACGCAGTTCTCTTTATTCAAACCAGGGCCAAACTGGTCAATGGGAAACACCCTAAAGCCATGTGCAGAGGGAGGTGGGCTTCCAGCAAGACCACACCTGCTGCCCAGGGTCCAGGCTGTGAAGTCAGTACGGCCAGGTGGCCAGCCAAGAGCGGACGCCTCCACAGCACCCCGCAGCTGCAGCTGGGCAGGCGGCCGACAAAAGCAAGGAGTGAACAAAAAACAAAACACACTCAGTAGATTTCTTCTTTAGCTCCCAGAGTTTCTGGACCAACAAGTCCCAACCCCCAAGCCAGGAGCAAGGGGACCTAAAAACGCCCCCCTCCCACCAGTGCCGACCGAACCCTGTTTTTAAATTAAAAAATAAGCCAGTATACATTGTAGAAAATTTCTCTTAAAAATCTCACAATTTGTAAATGTATATTTTTTTCTTTAACATAAAAGTTTACAATATACGGTAAAACAAAGGCTCAGGAAAATAATTTCAAAAAAAAAAAGAAGAAAAAGAAACCTGAAGTTTTTAATTAAAGCTGAAGACATTTTTTTAAACCCTGTTGTTGAACCAGTGACTTTTTTTTTATTGTGCTGATGGGTCAGAGAAAGAAATATATTTAAAAACTTCAGTCCAGTCACCCACAGCCAGCTCCGAAGCCTCTGCCCCCCCCCTCCCCCCAGGTTGTGATTGTCACAGTCCACAAGTCTCCAGTCCTGGTCTCGGCCGGGGCGGGTCGTGTGGCGCTGCGGCTAGCGTCGGTAGGGGTGGAATCCTTGCACGTTGTGGTTCTGACCTCGCCCAAAGCCACTGCCACCAGCGGGGGGGCCCCCCGACCCTGGCACTGAGGGGCCCCCGTAGGAGGGGGGCTGCTGGCTGGGGTCGGAGAAGCCCTGTCCAAAGCCGCTCAAGTCCTGCCCGTAACCTGCTGGGGGAGACGGGGGGTCAGCTCAAGACGCAGCAGCCCAGCCCGCTGGCGCTGCCTCTGAGCAACTCTGCTCCACTGTCTGAGGAAGGGCGATGATGTCTGGGCCTTGCAGCCCAGGGGTTCCACAGGGTGGGGGCACCAGTGGGGACCTGGCCCAGGTGGGGCCACCCTGGCAGGGACACAAAACCTGAGAGTTTTTATCTTTCAAGACCACGTGAGCAGAACCCACACAGAGAAAAGCAGCTTTCAGATCCTTCACGGGTCTGCTGATCTGCCCCATTTCTACCTTGGCCTCGTCCCCACATCTCTGGAAGTCAGGGGACAGATGTGTGTGTAAGTGGGTTTGGGACGCACCTGGAGACCCAGAACTTCTAGAGTTTGCTTACACATGCAGCACACGGTCTCCGGGACACAAAACGCAGGGTAGGCCACAGAGCACAGCCCTCTCCTCCCTCAGGGTGACCCTCACCACACCTTTGGGACTGTCCCCACACCACACGCTCCTCCCTTCAGGGCAGTCATGAGCTCAAAGCTACAGACTGACTTGGTGGTTTAGGCCTCAACAAGAGTCAGACACACCCACACTGCTGGCCTCAGGGTGTGGGAGGCTCTTCTGGGAAAAGGGATTTACGGTTCCCAAGTGAATGGAGATGGGCCCTGCCCACCCCACCACACACTTTGGAAGACCCATCCAGGCCCTCTGGGTTCCCAAACAGGGGCGCACATGGACACAGGTGGGCCCTCTGGCTCTGGGTACTCCTGGGGCCAGCTGTGGTCAGATGAGATCCTCAAACTGGCAAGGGGCCCATCCCAGAGGGCACCGCCAAGTATCCACCCCCGCCCAGGATGGCAAAGGAAGCCACGTCCGCTTCCCAGGTGTGGGCAGGTGGGAGGACCGTGGAGGAAGAGGCGGCACCTACCTAGGCCACATCACTGCTCAGCCTGACCATAAGGGTGTAAACAAACAATGGGCCCGAAGCCCCACGGGTCTCGAGAAGAGGTACCCAGGCCTGGCGAGAGACGAGACCAGGGTGACTAACCCACTGTGGCCCCGCAAGGAGCGAGCGGCAGACGCGCACACTTGCACACCGCGCAGGCGCCTCGTCCTCCCCTGCAGCTGCGCCACACCAGGGCTCTGTGGTGGGCCCAGAGCCACCGCTGACGGGGAGTGGACGCAGGCTGCGACCTGGGCCTCAGACAACACAGCTCCAGCTCAGCCCAGGTGGAGAGGCAGGGCTCGGGAGCACCTCTACAGGCGCGTGAGCTCAGACCACCTTGGGACAGGGAGGCCCACATTCTCGGGATGCACACATGCAGATGTCCCTGGAGGAGCCACTGGTGAGCAGAGCTCCCTCCAAGGGGTCACTGTACCAAGCAAGGCTGATCTTGGCACTGAGCTTGTGCAGGGTGAGAGCGAGAGGAGCACAGACCCAGTGTCCTGCCCTGAAGCCACTGTAGAGTGACAAGCCATGGAGTCCACCGCAAGGCCTCTGTCCAAGCCAGGGCCTGCTACTGACTCAAGACTGCTCCTGGCATGGGGTCTGCACTGCAGGGAACCTAACGACACACCAGAAACAAGCAACCATGGGCAAAGGGCTTGCACAGCCCTGACCAATGACCTCTAGTGAGGACACAGGACAGCCTCAAGCCCCGATGATGAGCACAGATGAGCACAGCATCCACGCCATCTTTGGGTGGGAGGCACCTCCCCCCTGGCCCAGTCACAGCCTCAGGTTGCCAAAGGCACAGGCCCTGGCTGCCTAACCTTTCTTGACTGACAGGCTCCTGCCCTAAATTCAGCTAGGCCCCAGTTGCAGCCACCAGTTCTCCAGCAGTCCCTGTACACTGGCTCTGCCCTGCTGCTTCTTCCTCCAGGGAAGGCTGGTGGGAAACACACGAGAGGGAAGGAGACTGGCATGGGGCTGGGGGGACGCGCAGACCACTCACCATACTGACTGTAGGGGAAGTCTGGCTGGGCTGCGGGGGGTTTGCTCATGTCTGGGGCGGCCTGAGATGGAGGTGGTGGGAAGGCCAGTGGAGCTGCCCCAGGAGTGGCAGGAGGAGGAGGGACCCCAGGAGGGGCAAACTGATCCGGCGGTGGGGGTGGAGGCCCATAGCCAAAACCTGCAGACAGAGGAGAGCAAGGTGCAGGACATGGGGTAGGGCCAGAGACCCACAGAGCAGTCCCACAGGAGCTGCCAGATGGGGTTCCATCTAAAACCTGCAGAAGGGACTATGGACCCTTGCTCCTGGGCACGACCCTAGGGAAACAATGACTGTTAAGGTGCTAATGGTGTGACCACAGGACAGAGCACTAGGCAGGATCCAAGCAGTGAGGAATTCCACAGCAGACCTTTCTTTAGAAAGGACAGACAGCTACCACCAAACACAGCTGGACACAACTTTGAGACGGGAAGTCATCTGAGCTGTCTCAAAGGTAGGGGCCAAGCACGGCAAGTTTTCAGAACAAAGGGCTGGAGATGTGGCTCAGTGGTATAGCGCCTGCCTCATGGTAAGACCCTAGGTTCAACCCTCACATCACAAAAAAACGGGGAGAGTGTACTGGAGAGGACTGCCATCCCATGCCCTGCTGCTGGGCTTCAGGCAGCCCAATTCTTTCTTTTTTCTTTTTTGGTATCAGGAATTGAACCCAGGGTGTTCGACCACTGAGCCACATCCCCAGCCCTTTTTATGTTAAGACAGAACCTCACACTAAGTCGCTCAGGGCCTCACTAAATTGTTGAGGCTGGCCTTGAACTTGAGATCCTTCTACCTCAGGTTCCCAAACTACTGGGATTACAGGTGTGCCCCACCACGCCCAGCTTAGACTACCCAATTCCTCTGTCATTAAAAATAAGATTATGGGGTTGGGGTGGTGGCTCAGTGCTAGAGAGCTCCCCTCGCACATATGAAGCACTGGGTTCGATCCTCAGCACCACATAAAATAAATAAAAAAATAAAATGTATCATGTCCATCTACAACTAAAAAAAATATATTAAAAAAAAAAAAAGATTATGAACCTGTAATCCCAGCACTTAGGGAGGCTGAGACAGGAGGACTGTGAGTTCAAAGCAGCCTCAGCAACAGCGAGGTGCTAAGCAGCTCAGTGAGACCCTGTCTCTACATAAAACACAAAATAGGGCTGGGGATGTGGCTCAGTGGTCGAGTGCCCCTGAGTTCAATCCCCAGTACCAAAAAAAAAAAAAGAAGGCAAACCTTTTTCTAAGGGCCAGACTGTAACACTGAACTGTCTAGCCCTGGGACCTGTGGCCTCTGATTCCCCTCAAGATGTGACTGCTCCAAACTGTAATACTTCCCAAGTATGTAACACACCCTAGAAAGGACTTAACACAAAAATCGGACTGTAGAACATTTATGCTGGATGACAGTGTGAGATAAGGTGACATAAGGCAAATCTCCTATTTCTATTTGAGAAATGGGTGCTAGAAAATCCAGTTCCCCAGGTGGGGATGGGTGCCCTTCTTTGGAGGGTGCCAAGTCTCCATACCTAGGGAACGTGAGCAAAGTGCTCTAACGTTCTAGGTGAGGTGGCTGGCTTTACAATTACATCTTTGGTTTACAAAGCCAAGTACATGGGAAAATCAATTAAAAACTATAAGTTTTAGCTGGGTGCAGTGGTGGACGCCTGTAATTCCAGCACTTTGAGAGGCTGAGACAGGAGGATCGCAAGTTCAAACCCAGCTTCAGCAACAGCGAGGCGCTAAGCACCTCAGTGAGACCCTGTCTCTACATAAAACACAAAATAAGGTTGGGATGTGGCTCAGTGATGAGTGCCCCTGAGTTCAATCCCTGGTACCAAAACAAACAAAAAAACAACAAAAAACAAACCAACTGAAGTTTTCACACCTAAATACCCCTCACCACTACTTTTTTTTTGGTACCAGATATAAGAACCCAGGGGCACTTAACCACTGAGCCACACACCAGTCTTTTTTTTTTTTTTTT
>PVHX01005912.1:0-37500 GCA_004024805.1 Geosciurus inauris
GCTTACAATGGGGGGTGTGAGTTTCTGAAATTCTAATATTTGCTTGAAAAGCCAAATTTTATCATTGGCAATAAAAATCAGGAGTTTTCCTTAAAATAATAAGCTCACTTTATTTTTTATATTTTATTTTTTAGTTTTATGTGGACACAATATCTTTATTTTATTTTTATGTGGTGCTGAGGATCGAACCCAGTGCCTCACGTGTGCTAGGCGAGCAATCTACCACTGCGCCATAACCCCAGCCCCAGCTCATTATATTTTTGAGAAAATATTTGTAGATTCTCAGATCTGAATAAATGTGATTTGTCAGTCATTTGAGTAAACACAGCATTCCATGGGCAAAAAAGAAAAGCAGCTTGTCCAGCTCACCGCTCGTATTCTTACACATCTGTTGGTACAACAGAAGTGCTTTATGCATTCTGATTTTGTCACACAGAATATTAAAAAGACATGTACTAAAGGCAGGTATTAGGTGGAAATAATTTTTACCTCTTCATCAAGGATATTCTTCAGTGATCTGGTCTGTCTGTCTCCCCCTTTCCTTTTCTCTCTTAAATGCTAGTGTAAGACAGTGAAGGCTAAAAATGACAGTTTGGTGCCACTGTGCTGATTTATGCTAAGGTGTCAGCAGTTTTACCCATCATTGCTTTTCAACATCAGTGCAAATGTTAACACAGTGGAAAAGGCACATAATTTATGTCTTAGTAGCATTATGAAAATATTTTGACCTCACAAACCCCTACCCTCTGAAAGGGTCTTGGAAATCACTGCTAATACAAGGGATATGGAGCCAATAAGTCTGATGGTGACAGTTCCTTGTATAGGACTCTGCTTCTTCTTCCTTGGGTTCTTGAAAAAGAGGTTAACGTGTACTGAGCTTGATGAGGAAGGCTATATTTGCATAGGCAAGCGCACGAAACAGCCGAATCCAGTAGCAAATGAGCTCTGCATCTGTGTATCTGCTTTTTTCTGAAGGTTCTAGGAGGCAGTTGAAGATCCTTATGAAACAGCCATGTTACAATTAAACAATCTTAACAACAGCTATTATTTTTTTATCTAATGACATTTGAAAACAAACAAAAAAATCTAAGTTGATGAAATACTTTTATTTTCTAAAAAGGAACTCAGAGTGGTTTACAATGAAGTACATATATATGTGGGATAAGAAGTTTATAGGGATAATGAAACATACACATTTGGGATATTCTTTTTTTTTTTTTAATTTTTTTAGTTGTTGATGGATCTTTATTTTATTCATTTATTATTTATATGTGGTGCTGAGGATCGAACCCAGTGCCTCACACATGCTAGGCAAGCGCTCTACCACTGAGCTACAGCCCCAGCCCCTTGGGATATTCTTATTAAAAATAAGAATCAAGAAAAACCATCTGGGTGTGGTGGTGTGTGCCTGTAATTTCAGCTACTTGGGAGGGTGAGGCAATGGGATTACAAATTCAAGGCCAGCATGGGCAACTTAATGAACTCCTTTCTCAAAATAGGGTTATAAAAAAAGGGCTGGAAGATCCTGAGTTCAATCCCCAGAACAAACATAAAAAAATAAAAACAAAACAAAACCAAACAAAAGAAAGAAAAACTAGTAATTGCATAAAGGTGGCCTAGAAGTAGATGTTAATAGTGGTTATGAGTAAGTCAGAAACTGTTTTACTTATCTCTATTTTTATGGCTTTTCAGCAATGAGTAGGTATAGTGTTTGTAATAAGAATCAAGAAAAAAAGATTCATTAAGTGAAAAAAGAAACCAGAAATATAGAGCCAAATAGAAGTTCCTTTAACTGATGAATAATTCAGACTTTGCTTGCTTAAAAGAATTTTAGTATTGCAGAATTTATTATGTATTTTAACTGAAAGCCCAAGAATTTGGAATTTATTAGGATTGCAAGGAGAATTTTTTATCCTAGCATCCAGAGAATAGTACAAGGAGACAAGAAGCCACATTTCACAATTTCCCTGTTGAACTCTTTAGGAGTAGGATTGTTTTGATTCAGTCACTTTAAAAAAAAAAAAATTTGCTTATTTATTTTTTTATGTGGTACTAAGGATCGAACCCCGTGCCTCACATTTATAAGGCAAGCTCTCTACCACTGAGCCACAACCCCAGTCCCCACAGTACACATTGTGTGGAAGGTGGGGCAGGATGCTGGCTGTGTGACCTTGAGCCAGACAGTCAGCATCCTCAGCTCACTTCCCCTGTTATGAAATGAGGAAATGGAACACGATATCTAAGGTTTCTTTTCCTTCACAGATTTTTTTTTTTTCCTGATTCTGTTAAGTGAGGTCTTTGCTTGAGTTTTGAATTTTTTCCTCAACATCCCAATTGTGATGTTAAAACTTAGAATGTCTATGTGAAAAATCATTATTTTCACGTTTTTATATTCATGTTTAAATTATTAATTTTAATTTCAAAGTACAGGACTGTACGACAATCTAATGGCATTTCCTTTTTCATTTGAAGTGCAATGATAATCTTTTTATATTAAACCTTATAAGAATAGAATGTCTAAATTAAAAATAAGATTGTATGATCGAACAACTGTTACTTATTTTGTTGCCTTTTATATCATGTTGACCTTTGTGGCTGCTACACTCATAAGTTGTTGCAAAATACCTTGCTGTTAAGGTAATAAACTTGACACTACACACTAATTGAGTATACCCCTGGCCCCCTGAGAAATCTGGCTATCTCATTGTCCTCCCCAGATCCTTGTCCAAAGTGCTATCAGCTAGACATTTTTTTTTCTTGCTATGAAATACTGTAGAGAAATGAGGGAGAGTTAGAAACAGTGTTAAGGTTACACAAGTAACCAGAACTATAACAATGACCCTACTTTGCCTAATTTCCAGGAGAGTTAACATGACTCCAGATATGCCATTTCAGTTATCTTTATCCTTCTGTACATTTTAATGTTTATATAAGGCTAAAACTTAGGCACATGCTTACATAAAGATTGTATTTTATTACCTTAAAATATATGTCAGTCTCTTAAATAGAAGAATCTTTAGAAGTGTCATATTTATGTTGCCAGTGGTTCTGGATTTATAGGGCCTGGAGGATCACACTCTCCCTCATTTTTATAATCTTGAATCTCTTGCCTAAATCCCCTTGGCTCTGTTCTTCAACTTTCCCAACCCTTCCTTCAGCCTTTGTAGCTCACCAGAGGTCTTTGAAGAGAAGAAGGGATGAGGTGTCATTTGTCCAGGTGTCGCTTGTGTAAAGCCTCCCAGCATTACTCCCTTCTTTTGCATTGTACCATCAGCCCCTTTGTGTCTTCGGTTCCCTTGTGCTGTCTTTTACATCCACTCAGGAGCATCTTGCTTGCAGTACCCAGAGCCTGAACCCCATGCTCTGAAATGTGGGTGAACTTCTTTCAGTTATTGGTGTGTAGAAAGATTCCCCTTTACCATCTCTGCTTTAAACATGTTTTTCTTATTAAAATTAAGTGAAAAGGAAAAGAAACTGGCTGGCCTAGAAATAAATCTTTTTCAATTATGAGTTGTATTAGAAACTTTTACAAAGTATTCAGTACTGTGTGCTAGTGTTTGGGCTGTGCACAGCTAGAGGTGGAGAAAGCTAGAAGAACAAAAAAGAGAGGAAGCATTTTTTTTTTTTCATCTTCAGTTGCAATTGTGTTTCTAGAGCAGAACTAAAAAGACTGCTTCATATTACAATGCTTGATAATATAGAACCTGCCCACCTATGTGAAAACATTTTCCAACTCCAGAAACAGCCAATGTCTATATAAAATTTTGGAAAATAATCTGCCTATAAATTAAAGTTTGGATTTTTTTTTTTTTTTCAGTGCTAGAGAATCAGACACAGGGCCTCATGCATATCAAGCAAGTGCTCTTCCACTGAGCTACATCCCCAGCCCTTGAATATTTTAATGGAAATCAAGGAAAATACACTATGGCTCAGAGATAGGGCTTAGTAACAGGCCTGAGGTTTAAATGCTGGCTCACATACTCTAACTGAATGTGTGAACCTGGGCAAGTTATTCAAGCTCCATAAATTTCATTTCTTGAATTCATAAAACGATGAGGATACAAGTGCCTATTACTACCTCATTGAATTGTTATGGGGATGTTGTTATATAATGAATATAAGTGCAGATAATGTGATCTTTTAAGCAATAAATATTAATCATTCTTAAGAAAAATATGTAATCGCATAGTCAAATGAAGGCCGGGCAGGTAGTACTCTAAACCCAAACTTCATTTCACAGCATAATTTCTTATTGTGTCTTATGTCTTTTACAATACATTGGAACTCAGTAAAGCTGTTTTCTAAAAGTGTTTTGTGAGAAAGGTAAAGGTTTTCTTAGGTTGCTTCCTCTTCTCCCTGCAGTGTTCCTCACACTCCCTACATTGGTGCTAACAGTGTCCTCAGCCTTTCTCACCCAGTGTCACCTAAACATGTCATTTGCTTATCACGCTTCTTTTTGGTCATTTATCCTAAAAATAAGAACATTAGTAAGCCAGAAACAGCCATTTTGTTTAAAAAAAATGCAAAGTTAGACAGATCTGTGATCCTTATTAGGGTAATAATCCATCTGTTATGGAACTGGATCAATTTGTAAATTAAATTGATTAATCTAAAAGGGGGGGGGAAAGGCTTTAACTTTTCCCACAGTAAGCATTTTCTCAAATGGATTTTCCTAAAAAGATTTGGGAAGACTCAGTTATCTGTTTTGCTTCCTCCCTTTGTTCAACCCAGAAAGGCGGCCAAATATCTATTAAAAAGAGAGGTGGGGTGCATTTATCCTTTGGGATTCTGTAAGGTCTGATTGCTCTTGGAAGTTTTATATTTCCTACATGGTTTAATGTTAAAGCCTTTTGATAAGTACTAGACCATTTCTACTACTCATGGGTTAGTAAATATGTGACTATGTTTGAATTATTTTCTACACTTAGTTCACTTTACTGTTATTTTCATCTTGTCTGATCACAAAATCTCTCTTGATGATTCGTCTAACAATATGTGATTGGAATAATAACTTCACATGTTGAAGAGTTTTGTGCTGCAGCTGAGAGGCATGTAAATACAAGCTGCTTATTTGCAAGAAGCTTCCAGATTTGCAATATGATTGCTATGGAAACCACATAATGAAAACCTTATAACCATCTGTGTGGTTTGATGGATTTTACTGCATAGCTGAGCTGTTTTTGTTTACTGTTATTAAAATGTTGAATGGAATATATTAACCCATGAACATTGACTATTTGAGGTATTAATTAGTATTGTATAATGACATTGTGCCTCCACACCAAAATAAAATGTGCTTAACAATAAACCTAAATGAAACAACATGTGAGAGTATATATTTCTAACACATTGTGAGGGTGATTATTGCCTAGAATTCTGGTCACTTGCTTGTACATTTTTTTTTTAGTGGCTTGAAGAGCTTTGCTCTGCTCATAAATGAATATGTTAGGATTTATTTTCATGACTTTTAAATTCATTTGTTCACTCAGTATTTAGTGAACATCTCCTTTGTGCCAGGTTCTAGTTGAGATTCAGTATGAGTTTTTCCCCCTAAGATTTAAAAACACACACCAAATTTGATTTTATTGTGTTTTATCTGGAAGCTGCTTGTATTGTTAGCCCAAGATAAAATGAGTTGTTTGAATATTATTAAGAAAAAATGATGTATGAAATGCAGAATACTTTTGCCTGAAAGACATAATTACTAGGTTTGATATGGAAAAGGGAAATGTTTTTAATCTGCACCTTATGCTCTAAAATGCTACTTATTAAAGAGCATCTCAAATGAACTTCAACTTGGATGCTTTACAGTGAATATTAATGCTTAAGTAAATATTTTTAATATTATGTGGATAATTTTAGGAATATATTTCTTAAGGACAGAGCTCTCTGACACCAATAGTACAATCTTTAGCATACATTATAATTGCTTAAATTTTAATAAAAAATAAATTTGTAAAAATATAATTTTTTACTAAATTCATGGCTAACTTTTTCAAACAACAGAACTTTCCCCTTTAATTACTATAATTAATTTTTCTGATATTTGGAGCTGACTTTGGGTAGTGATTCTAAATCCCAGTCTCTTTTTAGAGCCAAGAATATTGTTTACTATATTGATGGGGTTGTAGCTTTTTTCTAAGGGCAAATGTTTTTACTTCTTTTTATATTTATTGCTTATTATTGGATTTGTGACCAGATTGGAAAGGGAGTGGGTGCTAGGGATAAAGAAAGTGTAAAAAGTAAGCAGAACTTTCTTTTTCACCTTTTAAAAAATTAACTATCTGTAAAGTGAGTAGGTTGGATTGACTGTAAATGTCTGTTCTACTTTTAAAGTTTATGTGAAAATATCCTATTAAACCATTTATGACAACTAGTCCTTGAGGTTTGGTATAAGTGAGATAACTGTTGTTAAAAAGAAAAATACCATATTAAATTGCCATGGTTAGGTTCAACAGTATGGGTAAAGCACCAAATATTTCCATCTGTTTCTTATATTGGAGCTTTTATTACTTTGTTTGAATTGAATTACATAAACTCAAAACAGTTTTATTTGTCTTGTAAGCATAGTAACTCTCAAGCTTGATTTAAATGTGATTTTGATTCATCACCACTTAAATCTCTAGGAGACTCCTAAGTATACATCTGCAGTCCCGACTTCTCTACCACACTTTACAGTTGCCCTTGGACATTCCCTGTGGGAAGCCCACCAGCATGTTAAATCCCTCCTGTCAAAAACACAACTGCTGTGTTCCCCCACCACAGCAGATTGTCTTGGCTCTTCTCTTTTTAGGAATGACATATCCTGTGTCTCAGTCAGCTAAGCTCAGAGCCCAAGTCACCCGTGGTGGTTCTCCTTTCCGCCTCTTCTCCACACCCAGTCAGGCAGGAAGGCACAAAGCTTATCGATTCTGGTTCCTCTACCTCTCAAAACCATCTCCTTCCGATTTCTTCTCTTTTGCTCCTGCAGTTCAGGACTTCCTTCCCCTTTATTTAGACATTCCCCACCCTCCTCCAGACTGTCTGAGACAATGGGCCCAAATGATCAGTCCTGAAGCAGAGTTTCAGTCCTGGCCCGTGTCTTCTCCAAAACCTCCTAGGGCTCTTAACCACCCACCAAATTGTAGTCCAAAGTGTGTATTTAAGTGTTCATGGACCCTCAACAACTTCCATTGAGTATTAACCACCAGTTAATACTCAATGGAAACTGAACAATTGATTTCTATAAACTGATGAGCAGTTTATAGAAAATTGGTTGATTTAATAGTCATGCTGACTACATTATATATATTGCATATTTTTTCTTAAAGTTTTGGATTTTTCTTGAAATTATAATTCTTTATGAATCCAGTTTTTCTTAGGAATCCATTTATTCCTAAGTCCTGCCGTAAGTATTTCTAAGTTGTACATAAATCCTTAGATGGGGAAAGTGGTAATATAATAAATATATTTTTAATATAGAAGAATTAACTAGTTCAATTCTGTTTAAAGTAATAGTTTGGTTCTGAGTAGTTTGATTCTGTTGTTCAATGTTAGATTATTCATAGAGGAAAGGAAAGAGGGAATGTGATGGAGAGTGTGGAAAGATATAGGCAAAGCACTGACTATAGGTAGGATAAAGAATGTGGACTTTAGAATCCCAAAGTTAAGTTTGAATAACAGCCTTTAGAAGTTACTTCACTACTTGAGTCTCAATTAGTTCATCTGTAGAGTGAGGATTTAAAAAATATTTTTCTATAAAATCTTATCTCCCATAGTATATAACGCATGGTCCTTGATATAATTTAGGGGGGGGGCGAGGATTAGTTGGAAAGATGAGCCCCCTCCTAGTATCATCCTGTGAAGATTAAGTGAGAAAACATATGGAAGTGTCTGGTACTCAGTAGATGCCTTACAGGTTAAATGTGTTGTATATTATGCATTTTCTCCTTGCTATATTGATGTTTTAGGAACCATGATTTTATCAGTAATATTTCTGCCACACAGTATAATGTAGTTTGTCAGTATAATGCTGAATGTTATTTTATTGGATTTAAGATGGCTCCAGATGAATTTCCATTAGTATTTAAAACAAAATATGCAATGGATTAGTATATATCTTAAATTTTGTCAAGCCAACTTGGTAAACCTCAGTAAATCTGCTGTTGAGAAAGAGCTGGCAGTTTATTTGTTCCTTGTTAGATTATCGACAGAGGAATATGAATCTTGAGAGGTTTCATTTCATTCAACAATAATATGTATGTGTTATAAACGTTCGTTTTGCTCTTACAATGGGGTGGATCCTGTATTGTTATCCAGAGGAACCTCTTCAGTGTGCTGCTGTTGTTTTTTACAGAGGAGGAAGAGGACAACGCTTCTGTGACAATGGAAGAACAAAGGAAGACGAGTCAGGAAAGTGTGCATCACACCTCAGGTAATGATTGTGCAGCTTCCTGGCAAAGCTTATTTTGATTTTGTTTCAGCCACTTTCTTGCTACTCTAAAGACGTTTACACAGCTCCCAGAAGTTGGCTTGTTTGGTCTCGATATCTTACCGCTGATAAGCTGCTTAGTCCCATTTAGGATGCATGAAAACCACTTGAGAAGGATTTATAAAGTAAGCCAATTTATACAAGGTATTCCTTCCTGAATTACTTTGTAATGACTCAATTAGCTTTCATTTCTGCACAAAGGAGATTTAGTTGCATAAATTAGCTTATCATCATTGAGGAAGTGTCACTGCTAAAGGACAGTTTATAGATACAACATGCAGTTGCTGTCAAACCTATAAGAATGTAATATAGACATCTGTGTATACTTTGTGCTTGAGCAGAACAGACTTCTGCCATTCAGAGACTAACAGGGGACAACAAGTTGCCCAGGGGACTGGCAATGTAGACATCTCTGAAAAGGTCAACTTGACACAGGCTCTGACAATCGACCCACAGCTCTGTCTTCTTTGATAAAAATCAGATAAACTTAAGACCGCTAATTGATCTGCAGCCTGTTTAAATGTTGGCCATGCATATCTTCATTGCATATGATTAGCACAGAAAGCAAATGAATTGGGTAAGAAATGCCAGAGTCCAGTGACAGCAGCTTAAAAATTGGAAAAGGACACTGTTGGCCTGGAAGACTAGGAAGGATGTTCCCCTTATCCATTTCCACTTGGCACATGGCCCCAGGTACTAATTATGACTGAGACTGGAAAAATAACTGCACACACTGTGTACAAAACCACATGATATGAACCACTTTTCTCGCTTGTTGTTATTTCCAAATAACAAGAGATAAACCATATCTGTAGTGCAAGCATGAGGTTAGTTTTGATAAAGCAGCAATTATTTTACAAGGAAAGAAGAGAAGAACTGCCTTCTTATCAGGACTTTACACCTCTTCATAGCCACATGTCAGCTGGGGCAAGGTCTGCCCTATCATCCCCAGGTCCTGCAAAGAGCTGGAGCTGGGGTCACCTTCCCCTCTCTGATATGTCCATACATCACTCTTCCAAGCTGTCAGAGGCAGGGTGGACAAGAAGTGTATGTTCAGGAAGTAGCTTTCCAGAGGCCTTCCTACTGTGACATGTGGAAAGGAAACAGAGGCCTGATTCCGGACCTGGACAGGAAAGCAGGAGCAGGTTGCTGCAAAAGCTTTTGGTTTGCTTTTTTCAGAAAGGAAGCAAGGACACAGTCATTAGATGTGAACACTCCCGTCCTGTAAAATACAGCTATAAAACACAGAGGCTGAGAGAAACCTTGAGGACTATGTTCAATAGTAACTTTAAGTATATATGTTTTGGGTTATGTATCATGAAGCTTCTGCCAAAAGCATGCAGTTTTCTTTCTTTTAAATTTCAATACAAGTATAGAAGGTAGACGCATATAGATATCCTTTGCACAGATACAAATATTTTGGCTTAAAGCAGTTGGATTTCTCAAACATGCAATTTTCAAGAAGTTTTTTAAAAACCCACCCTTTTAACGTAACCATGTCCCCATTTTTTGCCTTCAAAGGTAGAAAAAATACATTTTGCTCAAAGGAATGCAATAAGTAAAACTAGCTTCTCATGCCATAGCTATAAAGTACTGCAATAATTCTTATCTTTAGTGACATGAAATTCTTTTCAAGCAACAGTTTTAATGCTTTTGCAGAACAGTGACCTTTGCTCATCCTTAGGCTGTCAAAGACTAGACGCTTGTTTGCCATGCAGAGCAGTGAGTTGACAAGGGTATTACTATCTTGCTGAGCATCACATGACATGAACTCCTAACCTTACTCAAGAATGTTATATATTTTTCACATTGACTGATTTTACTTAAAAAAAAAAAACCAGACTGGTCTAATGTAAAATATGTAAGTAAACACAAAGTTGATCTTATATTTTTTACAAGTTCCTTCATGTTCAGGTTTATGTATTCTGTAAGTACACACACACACATATACACACAATCCCATTTGCTTTTTTTAAAGCTATAAAATATTTCTAAAATAGTTTTCAAACCTATAGCACCCGAGGGGGGCTTCTCCATTATCTTATTATGCTATTTTTCATCCATTGTCATCATGTTTATCTTGTCATCTTTGCAAAAGTATCTCCAATGTTTACATGTTTAGTTTACACAAATAATTCATAACAGTTCTGTTAGCTTTGCCCAATGGCCTGTTTATGTATGTTTTTTAAAGCAGAAGCAAGTACTCTGTTTAAATCCTTCACAGGCTGGCTAATTTATTTTTTCTTTCTTACTTTCTCTTTTAATCATCTATGCCTCTCAGGATAAGAAACATAATAAGGGGATTTTTTTTCTTTGTAATTTTGACAATATAGATCATGATGTGAGTAGTGTAGAAAAATTAATCCACGTAGTAAAGACAACTGAACAGAATTAACTTGTATTTTAGAAAGTATGCTTATCACATTATGTTCTAACCTATAAAAATATATATCTTACGTGGATTGTTTCATCGTATAGGTGAACAGTATTAACTTTTGTGAAGTGCTGTGCTTTTGTACTACATTTATGCTTAATTTGTGTGTGTATATATTTAAGCACAATCAAAAATTTAAAGATTAAACTAGAGGGTCTTACTGTTTTCTAAAACCAGATAATTCCTAATTTCTTATGTTCATATTTCATATCAAGAATTTAAACATTATTTTCCTGAGGAAAAAGAGACTAATAAACATATACTAGCTAGCTATGATATTTCTACTTTATAACTCTCATTGCATGCTGAAATAGATAGGATAGTAAATCGTATGTACATGTAGCTGTATGACATAAACAGATTATTCTTTAGCAGAGCTCACATATGGGACACAGAAATGAGGTTGGTCTTTGGGTAACATCATCATCAAGATTATAGAAAGCACAGTTGAAAATGCATCTTTTCTCCAGTATTGCCAAATTGCTGGCTCTGTCGCCTCTTTACAGCAGTGAGGTTTAATGAAATGCTCATGATGCACATCTAGGGAGAGATGCATCTTGCACACGGTGGGGGTCTCTCTTCCCCTTGCCTGCTCCTGTAACTCCCATTAGTGTTAATGGGAGTTTCGCCAAGTGCATCGAGGGGAAGAGAGACCCCAAAGTGATAAGGATTATGTGTTAGAAATCACCATATACTTTACTTTTTCTTCTTTCTTCCCCAACCCCTCTTGAAAGTGTACTAAATGAAAAAACAATTGTGAAAGAATCTGAAAAAGGGGAAGAGCAGCCTGGACAGCTGGGGAACCCATTGGGACACACAACTAAGCCAAAAACCTCTCTTCCAGCTTTTAGCCCAAGTTGAGTTTCTTCCACCTTTTTGGACCAAGCCTAAGGCTGAGCAGCATGGGGAACACACTGGAGCTTTGACTGGGGAAACCAGCTATTTAGATCCTTTTACCTCCCAGCCAGTTGCTGTGGGGGAGGGCCTTGCATGTGAAATGATGTCATTTCCCTCTTTGCTCTAATTCCTTGACTTTTAAGCTGACACTGACGGACTACAAGGGGCGCAACATTTGACCCATTTAGCAGTTGATTTAATCTGACTAGAATGTTTCAACTTCTAAATCTCTATTTGTCTAAATAAGTGGTTTTTAAAGGAAATCAGTCACTTTATTATTAAGTGATTTTTTTTTTCTTAAAAAGAAAGAAATTGACAATGTTTGGAGAGATCTGGCCAGAGTGCCCTCTAGTGTCCACTGATAAAATTCACTTAATATATGCTTTGGGGGGAAAGATGTAATGAAGGGTGGCCACAAGCATTGTTAGTTCTTGGTTGGATTCCCAGGCTTGTGTACATCCCTGCTGGCATCAGTGATGAGTGCTCAAGTACTAGTGTGGAGAAGCCAATAAGGTGCCTGTTTCTCTCCATCCGCCTTCCTCTTTCCCGCCCCCTCCCATTGTCCCTCTCTAGCTTAGAATTCTTAGGAAATGAGAAAAACATTTACCTAGGGGGTTTTGCTAGGTTGTATGTTTTTCTAGTCCTTGTTTATTTTCTTCCATGTATAAATGAAGAGTGGCATCCTATAAATATCCTGCTCCAGGTTATTCATATTCTCTTTTTTGGTTTTAGTAATTTTTAAATGATATTAAATGATTTTAAATTTTTCTAATAAAGTTAACACTTTGTGTAAATCAGAAACTACATCTAATAAGATGAGCACCCTAATGGCATGCTGATGTGACTAGTTGTATAGGAATTACCAGAAGCCTGCTGTTTGAGAGCCATAGAACAAAACTAAGATGACAACCCTGATCCAGCATGTGTCTCCACAGTTATCCCCTCAGAATCCAAAGACAACGTTCCAATGATGGCAGTTGTCAGCACGTATGTGTTCTGCCTGGCTAGTGAATACATGGACATCTTATTGATACTACTTGCATTCTTTTTGCATTAACTCATCAAAACTCAATTATCATGAAATTAAAAACAGGAAGCAGTTCTCAGTGTAACAAAAGCATCCAGTGTATTTAACTCTGTGCTGTGTTTCAGGAGACCCACATTGTATCAGTGACAAAGCATTTATTACCTGGTTTATTGTGGTATTACAGAGTGGAGAGCGCTAAATAATCAATCAGTTAATGGTCTGTATGGCAGTTTGAGCACATCACATCCATTGTGCTTATGCTAGTAGAAGGATGAGCTGATAACTCTAGTGTATGTTGCATGTTTATTCAGAGCCTAATGTCCTAAACTGGGGCTGACAAAAATCTGGTGAAAAATGCAGCTGTAGCCTTGGCAGTTTCAAAGTTACTGAAATGTTTTAGAGACAACTTTGAGGGGCTTTGGGTACAAATATCCCCAAGGAAAAGAGCTATAATTACCCTTTATATTATTTGCCAGCTTTAGGTATTAGGATTTAAAAAGAAAACTTGGATCCTTAGTTTTGATTTTATATTTGTGCATTAGCTCTTTTGCTGTGATTGTTAAAATGTACCAAATTCTGTGACATGGTTATTTCACCACATATTTGTTCCACACTTCTGAAGTGTGGCTCACTCCTCTTCCTGTCATGGATGGGCTTAGGTTTCTTATATAAAGTAAGCAGGAAGCAACTTGTAGGTGATGTGTTGGTGAGAACATGCTGTCACCACAGGTTTTAAATGAAAGGCAGAAAAAGGAAAAAAGACATTAAAAATCTGAACTTGTTGAAAATGATCTTAATTAGATGATAGTAATAAGAAGTAGGATTCTTGTGTGTGTGTATCAAAATGTTTCTTTGACTCAGGATGGAATTTTTTTAGATGGTTTTGGTGGTCTGGAGTGGACTTTTAATTTCCATCAGTTTATGAACTTCATTTTTTTTTCTTTTTTCCTAGGCGATAAAAGCACTGATTATGCTAATTTTTACCAGGGTCTGTGGGACTGTACAGGAACACTTTCTGATGAGTTGTCATTTAAGCGTGGCGATGTGATTTACATTCTTAGCAAGGTAAGAAGTTACCCGAAATGACAACTGTAAAGGGGAAATACGCAGCTCGATTTATATGCATTTGGATTTACAACACTAGGGAAAAATGCCAATTGGAATGCTTCTAGGTCCTTGTTAACAATTGGGAGTTTACAATAATTAATTATTTTGTCAAGTGAAATATAATCAAATTTTAAACACAATCAGATAACAGGATTCAACTGAACAGTGTGTTTACCTCTCACTTCAGCCCTTGGCTTCCATCCACCCCCTGCCTTCTCCAGAACAATGTACTTATGTAAAAGTTAACATTGGAAGGCATTAGGTTATTTATTATGTTTTTCTTTCCTCTTCCTTTTTATTCTTCTGTGTGCTTATTCTGATTTTGTCTGCCATTCACTACTGGAAATACTGTGTTTATAGAACAAGTTTTTCATCTTTATGTAAATACATTGGGTGTTCCGACAATTTAAAAGCAATGCTTTTCTACTCAGACAGGTTTAGGTAAATTTTTTTTTCTTAAGTTTCACACACTATATTTGTAAACATAGTGGCAAAGTACATTGCTGTAAACTCATCTTTATACATATAAGAATCTTTGTCTCTGCTTTTTAAGACTGGTCTGTCAGATGTAAAAGTGAGGTTACATTTCTGGTCACGTGTGAGATGTGAGCTCACTTCATTTTCATATTTTAATTTCCCTTTCTATAGTGTAGAGATTAAAAAAAAATCTCCCTTCGTCTACTTTGTGAGGCTATTTTAGAAACAAATGATAATGTGGAAACAATTTAAATATAAGTAGGGAAATGTTAAATAAATCATAAGTCTATGAGTTTAATGTAATTTCTTGATTAGAGAAATATTTTGGCCTTTTCAGAGAGATAATGTGACATGTTAGATACAAAGGGAATTTGGAAACCAGGTCACATTGAATTTTAATACTAGATGACTGGTACATAAAATCATCATACATATAATCATGTAACATTAGATCATCTGTTCTTGGTTTTACAGATAAGGACTTTGGTCAAGAAGGTACCAGAGCCAGTACTTGAGCTAGGTGTCTTGACTCTCTAACTTGTGCTTTTCCCTGTTTTATTTTCCTTCCCATCCCTCTCCCTAAAGTTCCATTTAATTTGAAACCATCACAAAGTACCTCAATGTACCAGGATCATTTCTAGATACCAGGAATACAAAAGGAATAAGATATAAGCATTTGTAGATTGTGGGAGAAAGAAATATTTAGTAGTAAGTAAATACAGACAGTTGTGAGAACTGCTAGTTTAGGTGCCCAAAGCTAAGGCTTGTCATTTCCCTCAGTGTTCCCAGAAAGATGCTTTCAGTTTTTATGAGCTATAGATAGCCATAGCCACATTATAACTCTTGATTAAGCCAGTTCTTGAGCATTTAATTGTCCTGTATTAAAACAACAGCTTTTTTAGCCAATTACTTAATATAGAAATCAAACTGATTCATTTTAGTTCCTGTCAAGAAACTTTCTTGGATTCTTTTCTGATTTTACTTAGCTCACACAATTTCTTTAACTGATTCGGCCATAATTATGTCTAAAATTGAAAGGTTGATTAGCTTCCATTTGGAATTTCAAATTATAAAGGAGAATGCCATATAGCCATTACACTCCTTTTGCAAATATGAAACTTATAAAGCCCAAGCAGGTCTGCTCTTAAAACCTTTATGAATCATATTATCTTTATCCCCAAAGCCTAGAGTTTATCCTAGAATACTAACTTCTAGGATAAACAAGCAGAGTTCCCATAGGCTTGCTTTATTTCTACCATTGCCTCAGAAAATCGTTTTCTATTAATGTGAAATTAAAAGTACAACCATACATATGTTCATACTTCCAGGATGTTGGGGTCCTTAGTTCCTGTTCTCCCAGACCTGTTTTATAGTGATTGTAGTTTTATTTGTGAATCCTCATCAGAGAACTAGTTGGGGGTGGCCCAGCTCGTAGGAAGTATTTACTTCCATCTAAAATTTTAAGTGCTATTGTTTGGGAGAGAGCTGACCAAAAACACCAAGCAAACAAACAAAAAAACTTCTGCTATCAGACTTACAAGGTTTAAAGTTCCACCATTATCATTTCATTGTGGCCTTCTAGAGGTAGGTATTTCAGCTGGGGCTCATTTTGGTTTCTGAAAGAAAAGCCGAGAAAGAAGACATTGTTAGCTAGCATATTCTCACCATGAATTGAATGATTGAATACCCATATTCACCCAGCTATGGGCCGAGTAGAATCAACCAGCTAAATCTTGGTAAGGGTAAAAAGAAAAGGTGTATAGAACTCTCTCTGGTAAGATTTGAGCATATTATGAGACATTGATGGGTGTCTTTGCTATTAATAGTCTGGTTGCTTTGGAATTGAGTATATGTTTGGAAAATCCCTAATAAAATTTTATTAATTTGGCCTTCTAGTTTTATTAAACTAGAAATGCAGGCCATAAGTTAACACCATAAATTCATTTAATAAGTGAACTAGAACTATAATTTTGAATGCTTTGATACTATAAATTAAGAACTCAAGGGGCTGGGATTGTGGCTCAGTGGTAGAGCACTTGCCTTGCATGCGTGAGGCACTGGGTTCAATCCTTAGTACCACATAAAAATAAATAAAGATATTGTGTCCATTTACAACTAAAAAAAAAAACCATTAAAAAAAAAAGAACTCAAGCCTTTTAGTGGAAGAGAGCAAAAATTGCTCAAAAGGACTTGTTTCTAGATCAAAGTAGGGCCAATGTTATGTACCAGTAGGTTTTAAAAAGTATAATTAGTATAGAAATTACTAGCATTGTTACATGCCTAGAATGTTTAATCTTTCTCAGAGTTCTATTTAGATTTCATGGTGATGGGATGAAATTTTGCCATTTTAATTTATTTTTTTACACCATCTAGTGGCTCAGAATGAGTGGTGCAGGTAATTGCAGCTAATGTGCACAATCAAAATGGATTCATTAATTCAACTTTAAATTTAGCTATGGGTTATTACTTTCCTATCTGATGTCAATGAAGTATTAGCATTAATCATGAAAACTGCTGTCCATAATTTTGAATTAAATGTAGAAATTATATACATAAGGAAGAATATATTTTAAGGAATCTAACATAATATTTGTGAAGATAGAAAATATGTACTTTGTAAAGAAATTAATGCCAAGACGTTTTTAATGAATAAGACCATTTTAAAGAAATGCAACTTGCTCTTTGTAATGAACTGATTTATAATTTAAAATGTTAAATTAACATTAATTTCACTTACCTTCTACAAATTTGTCAGTTTTGAAAGTGCTCTTTGAACAAAGGCAACACAAAATAGTTGAAGAAAAGATGTATTCTTTCAATATAAATATTTAGATAAATCGAGAAATAAAATGACATGTGTTACAATGAAGAGTGTTAATTTTAGAAGTGTAATGGCAGGGCTGGGATTGTAGCTCAGTGGTAGAGCACTTGCCTCCCATGCATGAGGCACTGGGTTTGATCCTCAGCACCACATAAAAATAAATAAATAAAATAAAGATATTGTGTCCATCTACAATTTAAAAAAAAAGAAGTGTAATGGCAGAAAAACATTTAACTAGTTTGGGGACTAGGCTGTCTTCCTTAAAAATCACTGTGGAAATATAGTTTTGTTTTAAAATGCATCCTTCTTCTGTTTTGCAAAAAAGTCTTCATGAGATGTCAGCTGCACTCCATCAGCCCAGGGGTGATTTATTTATTTTAAACCTCTTTGGGAATTATACAGATCTTAGCCTTTATTTTCAGTGAAAATCAAGTATTTCAATAAAGAAAGAAGGGAAGGCAGACACCTTGCCCCTCCCCCTTCCCTTTTTAACATTTTCCCATTAGCAGCTGTCATGTGACCCCTGGCTGAGTTAGCCCCTCCTTCAAAGTGTCTGGCATTTTCTTAGTTTTAACCTTTGAACCTCACTAATAATAAATCTAAAAACTGCTTGCCTAAAAAGGTGAGCCAGTAACTTTGCTTTAGTTCTTTGCATATAGGTTTGCTGCCAGGTTTATTTTTTTAAAAATGTGTTAAAATAAATGCTTTAATAGTTCAATGGTGGTTTAGGAAAAAATAATTTTTTTCTTCTAAAAAGGAAAAATAAGGAGCACGTTTATAGGAATGGATGGATGAAAGTGAAATTTGTGATTTTAATGACAACTGCATTATTAGTGAATTAACTCTGCAACACAGGGCTTGGTTTTAGACTCATTTGGTGGGGTGAGTCATACTGGAGGAAGAAGACCTAATTTTTAAAATTTTTCATTTGTTTTAGGAATCAAGTTGTTTACAATCATGCTAAATTCTTTTACTAATTTGCACATCTAGTTTATTTTCCCCAAACCATAAACATAATATTGGTTATTGGTGTTTTCCTATAACCATGTTTGTGAGGTTTTATAATTTCAGTAGCAAAATCCAGATTATATAGCAGAAGGCATATGCTGTAGCCTGCATACCTCTTTGGTTATGTTATTCTAGTTTGCCTTTCTGGATTTACATCCACTGACATTTTATCTTCCAGTCTGTGCTCACTGGTAAACTGCTAACTGCATTCTCATCCTTACTTTTAAGGCAATAAATTATTTTTAGAGACTTAGTTACAGACAAGCCATACTCCAGCAGGAAGGAGACATGCTATTTTGTCTGATATTAAAAGAAAAGTAAGAGAATTAAGGATTCTGAAATATTTTACCCAGATGAGGGCATATATGACTTTAGCTTTGCAGCCTTTTGAAATATAATAACTCAAAACCAGGAAATGAAGGTTAAGACAGTGGTCACTAATATATAGTAAAAGACCATTTTTAAGTGTGTATTAGGGAGTTTCAAGCAGTACTTCCTTTTATATCTGTTTGGTTGACTTCTCTAAATGATCAGGGAATTGAGACTATCATTGATCATTTGCTTTTCATTATGAGAATGTAAAGATTTAGTTACTATGGGTTTTTTTAAATTATTTTTTTGGCATCATACCTATGAAAGGAAAGTTTTGCTGTCCAGTTGGGGATGTAGCTCAGTGGTAGAATACTTGCCTGGCACACACGTGGCACTGGGTTCAATCCCTAGCACTGCAAAAAAGAAAAAAGTCTGCTGAGCTCTACTAGCACAGGGAAATGGCAAGTTTTTTCTTTTTAGCTAACTTAGTTTTTCATGTGTGACCATATGACCCAGGGTGCCACAAATGCATGGCCAACTGCTGAAGAGTAAGGAGGACATCTCAAAATGGGATATGCATTGTTGACACTAAGCTAGTTCCAAAGTATTCACATATTTTATAACCTTTGAAGAAGGAGGAGGAGGATTTGTTCCTGTGATCGCACTGTTTAGACCTGATAGCATTTAGTTTCTGGGCTGCCAGAATGGATGTTGGGGTTAGGGAACAGTGGAAACGTTAACTACGCAGACCTCCTACTTAGTACCCACCTCTCCCTAGTAGTGAAAAGCATTTATAGACATAACACCATGTCAGAACATGTCTGGTTCCATTCATAGGACTCCTCTTATTGTCCTTTTGCAAACAACATGCTCAAATACTTCCCTGTTTTCTTTTACATAAAATGGAGTAAGCATTCCAGAACAGTGCTGTAGATGAAAGAGGAAGGTGCTGATGAAGCAGGTGGGCAGGCTCAGCCCCTGCAGTGGCTGGAGAGGTAGAGGATGAGCAGGAAAGCAGGGTCGAGAAAGGCCAGGTGAGCAGAGGTGACCTGGAAGGGCTGCTTTGGGAAAGAGGAGCAGGGCTGCAGGGTGCACATGGTCAGTCTGTCATGGAATAATCAAGAATTTGCAGGAGCAAAACAAAACCATAAAGAAAAGTAATACATTGATAATTTATTTTTAATCCCAAATGGAACAGCCCATGGTTTCTTATGCCCTCTCTACCCTTCTCCAACCTGGAAAATCAGGACTCAGTGTATGTACAGCATGCTTTCACTCTTTTGAGATGTCCCATTTCTCATCCTTTTAGAACATGAAGCTTAGATATTCCAGGGAAGTTATTAGGCATGAGAGAGTAAAGGTGGATACACTACTGATTAAGAACAGTTTAAAGAAGAGAGGGAGATCAGCAAAGCCTGGAGTAATTAAGAAAAGATTAATAAGGAAGTATAACTTGAATTAGACCCTCATGGATGGGTAGAGTTTATTCATTCAACATGCTTGTTTTTTGTGTCTGTAGGATATAACATCCCAAAGCAAGCATGTGATAGAAAAGAGTGCATGGTCCTATTAATGATGCACAGAGCCATAGACAGTCACGGACAACCAGTAGACAACCAGTTGCTCAAGGACATTTCTCTGCCCTAACCTTGAGATTGGTAGGAAGTCAGAGAAACACCATAGAAGCAAACCAGCCTGACTTTTCCAACCTAGTTTTCCTCCTTTCTCTTGTACCACTTTGCCCATATCTTCCTTCTGTACCTTTCATGTTAGTCACACTCTCAACTCTTGCTTTTCCCTAGACACAGCACTTTCTTCTCTCTTTCCAGGACTTTGCACATACCGTGCTTCTTTCCTCTAATCATTGGTTTGGAGTCTCAGCCCACCTGTCACTTTGTACATAAAGCCTCCACGATCTTGCTGTGGAATTAGTTGCTTCTCTTTTTACTCATTTCTTTTTCTTTCACTCAAAATTCAGTATTTGATTATTTGTTTATCTCTTTCTCTCCTAAACTCTGAACTTCTGGAGATAGGCACTAGGTCTTAAGTATTTTTGTACTTTACAATACCTGACAATATGGCAGTAAATGTTTAGTATCCATTTACCAAAATGCAGTTACAAATGGAAAATAATCCTGACTTCTTAGCAGAATGACAGAAACATAAAGTTAGGGGAACTTTAGTGCTAGCCTTTCACGTTACAGGTGAAGAAATTAAGGCCCAACATAATTTGGGGAAAATAAATGAAAGACCAAGGGAAAAAGAACATAGCTTGTGGTGAACTTAAAAGACAGTGGAATTTCTGCAGTTGAACTTTTGCCTTAGCCCTGAGCTTCTTGGCAGCCAAACCAAAGAGAGAGATAGGGAGCTAATAATTCCTTTTAATCACAAAGGAGGGATCTTGACTTTTCCCAGCATGACTACTTTGAAAAGACAGTCTCACATGAATTCCTAGAATGTGCACTGATTATCTGGCCTCGGGAACTTTACGAAATAAGTACAAGAAATGCAGATAATGGCCTTAACCAAAAAAAAAAAAATTTTTTTTTACAGTGAATAGTACAAAAATTTCAAAAAGGTAATTCTGTGAGGATCCAAATGTAAAATAACTAGACATCAATTTATATTAAGTATGTACCTGGATTATTATTATAAAGTCTCAATGAAGAATAGAAATGTAAACAAAAGTATCATTCCTAAAGAAGTTGGGACTTGCCTGAGGTTGTCTACCTAGTTAGAACAGAGCTGGGATGAGACTCCAGATTTTCTGAGAAGATAATCTTAAGAATAAGAAGGAGCACTGGATGCAGTGGCACACACCTGTAATCCCTTTGACTCTGGAGGCTAAGGCAGGAGGATCGCAAGTTAAAGCCAGCCTCAGCAACTTAGCGAAGCACTTAGCAACTCAGCAAGACCCTGTCTCTAAATAAAATATAAAAAGGGCTGGGGATGTATTTCAGTGGTTAAGCACCCCTGCGTTCAATCCCTGGTACCAAACAACAACAAAAACACTAACATACATAAAATCCACTGACGAATAAATGCTCAGCTGGAAATGAGAGATGCTATTATGGGTAAGACAATTTAGGGAAAAATCCACATGACAACTGACTGCAGTCATGTTGGACAGGATGTGACTGAAGGAGGGGACACTTTACTGGGGAGACAGCACCATGCACAGAGGCAGGAATGGGTGTGGGTGATGGGTGGGACTGTGCGGACCAGAGCAGTGATGGGGGAATGTTGCTAGCAGTGCAGGAACAAGCCAGGCAGAGGACCTTGTATGTAGGTGAAGGCTGGTCGAAGTCCTTGAGCAGCCAGGGAACTGATGAGGACAGTTTCTGGGAAGATCAGAGAGGCTGAGTTGACAATGCAGTCATCCAAGGTGAGGAGATGAAGGCCTGAACTGCAGTGCTGATGGGCAGAATAAGGGAGTGGGCGAACCTGGGGACAGTTCATAGAGTCACGTGGTGATGGGTGAAATGCACTGAGTGCCAAAGCCATCCTCCACTGTGCATGACTTGATCTTTCCTAATGGCATCTACAAATCATCAGTCTGAATATGTTTTTATTATATGGTATTGCAACTGTTGATGCTATAGAAATTTGAATTAAATGTGTCTTGGCAGTGGGATATAAACTAAAATTTGTTATGAGAATTACATTCTGCCTATATGCTTCTTTACTTGTCCTTTGTCTGTCTTGCTTTAAAAATGGAGTGCACAGTGCAAGGAGGCAAAAATAGGCACTATGTGAGTTAAAGGAACTCAAAGTCACACCTGCATAGTAAATTATGAAGTAATTGAAGTTGATCTCCGTAAGCCACAGGAAACTTGATGTCTTCAAGCAGGTTCCTGAGTAGTAGTGGTAAGACATCACAGAGGACCTTAGGGATTATGTCCCTTTCCTCATTTAACAGGTCAGGAAACTAATAGCCAAGCATTTCGTGTGTAGATGGTAAATAGTAAAAGACTGAGGCTTTCACGTTCCTGTCATGCGTTTTAAGGGAACCTTTTAAAATGATGCAGGTATAAGAAATGATTCTTAAGAAGTTTCTAAACAGAGATAATAAAAAGAAAGACTCTGAAGAGGTAGCCTTGAAGAAAGTATTTATGTATTTTAAATGTTTGTCTAGTTTTCACACTACTAAAATGTTTATGCATAATTATTACAGTGAATGCTTGTAAAGTCATGGTCAAGTTCTTAAGCTTTCTGTATTTCATATTTTATCCACAAAATTGCTTTCATTTTCACAAAAGGCTGGTATGTTTTAAAGCACAGATAGATATATGTTTGAAAAAGGACATCTAGTCTTTTAACTTTTCAAACACCTGTTGCTTTCAAACATATCAGTAACTAATTTCTGAAAGAGCTAGTACATCACAAAACCTTGATAGTGTTTCAGGTTTCAGTTAAGGCAGCTTTCTTTCACCATATGGCTTGCAGAAAGTGGATTAACCTACTTGAGAATTTAGAATCACAGTGCTGAAAAGGATTGGAGTCAATGTTGGGGTCTTATTTAAGTGTAAAATAATATACTGGCAAAGAGAGATTGAGTTAATGTGTAAACAAGGACATACGTTTACTATTGTGTCAGAGGAAGTCTCTGTTTCGCTTTATCAAAACTCGTCCTTTTTTCTTGCCTTATCATTCCAATCATTTTAATTTATTGCTCAATAAATACTAATTGGGGCCTAAAATTTTAATTATCAAATAACACAAGTAAAATGATTTTAATGGTCTGAAAATTGAAAATGCAGGAGTGAGACTGCAAGCGTTCAGTGCCACCTTAGTATTATGTCCTCGGATTATTGGACAAATTTGGCTGTTTTTTGCTTCCTGACTGCCACATTACATTTTGCCTTGAAGCCATCCATTTTGCAGATATTGAATTTCTTCTGAGTGCTATTTTTATACAATAAGCATCACTACACCTCTGGATCTTGATAGCATTACTGCGGGAGGAGAAAGCAGCTTTGTGTTAGTAATTACCTAACATTGTCAGAAGCTGACTGCAGGCCTCTTTCTAGTGATAACAGAATAACCGCATAATGTAGCTTTATAGCACATGATTAATAGAAAATAATTACACGTCCTACAAAGGGATGCAATATTTCTTATAAATTGACTAGAATGGTTTCCTGTAGATTAAAGGACTCTTCATTATTTTATCAGTCCTCCTGAAGTACAGTCACTTGCCTATGTTAGCATTTCAGCTGATGTTAAGAGCCCAGTAGAGTGAAGGATACCAGATGGCAGACCTTCTTGTACCTGTGATCTCGGGCTGCTGTAAAGATGACACGATGCTTCCTAACCTGTCAAAGATTTAGATGGCAGCCTGGTATGGTTTGTCTTTTTATTTTCTGTTTATTAACAAGATAAGCTTTGAGAGGTTCTTTTGAAATGATCCACCTGTGACTCCGTGGGACACTACTATAATTAGTGTACGGACCATAAGACAACACTGTATCCATTGCATTATTTTTCACTGTAAGTCATGTGTCATGCATAATCACATTTGTTTGGGGGCAGCAAAGAGGAAAGGCAAAGACAGGCCGATTTTCATCTTCAGGAGGAAAGCTTGTGTGATTTGGAATCTTCAGGCCGAAATTTAGAATACTGAATACTGCACTCCAAGAAGCATTTTCATTCCAATTTATAGGCTGCAAATGGTTTAATTGGGATTCATGTTGCTCAGGAGGCTCATCCAGAGGACGGTAATGATGGAAGGGGAGGCTCCTGTGTTTGCAGTCTTGTCAACACTCTCTAATGGCTACAGTGTAAATCCATAAATATGCCTCCTAGATTTTTACCTCCCTATATTTTATCTTATCCCGTAATTCCACACAGGAGTATTATATGGAATTCTTTATGAATGTAAAGTAATAAGTATTTTGGTATTTATTTTTACCCTTTCCTGATTTAAATCTGTGATACATTAGAGGACTTTATGATTTGTGTATTTTATACCTTTTGTGATTATTTTATTTATATTTTTGTAGTTTTAGATGAACAGCATGCTTTATTTTATTTTTTTATTTCTATGTGGTGCTGAGGATTGAACCCAGTGCCTCACATGTGGTAGGCAAGCGCTTTGCCACTAAGCTACAGCCCCAGCCCCTTTTGATTATTTTAAATCTTAATGTAAGACTTTTTTTTTCTTCCTAGAATGTTACTTTTAAGGGATTTGTTTACAGAGGAACAAGCTCCTCTCTGCTGTTTATGTTGGACTTTCTATTTAATGAAACTGCCTGGTCTACCCTACTTCACAATTCTCTCAAGTGTGAAGTCTATCCTCCATTTTTGTTGATGTGATTTGTTGGGTGTGAGTGAGCTTTGTGAGAATGATAATATGTCCTTAATTGATGGTACAGATTATAACCAAGGTAGACTATTAATAAAGTTGTGTAAACTATCTGGCTTATAATTTCAGTCTTAATATTGTCACCCAGATTGAGAATCATTCTCTGGAAGCAGGCTTGGGTCAATAACATACCATCTCCCTGAATGATTTCAGTGTCTACTATTGGAAGACTAGGCCCTCCACTCTTTTTCCAGATAAGCAATTTGAAAAAATCTAAGACTGGCATCTGGCGAGAGCTTTCACACCCAGCCTTGTCCTGTTAGCTGTCCATTTTGACATTGGTGTTAGTTCTGTGGAAGGTTAAACACACTTGTTTTGTTAAGCATTAGACTCTAATTGTATTCATTGCCTTAAAAATTGAAAAAGGCAGTTTTATTAGGTACCTATTAGGATATAATGGTTACTAATCATAGCTTTCAGGAAGTTGGTATTTTCTTCTGATAAATAAGTCCTACACAGATTCTAGTCATCATCACTGAATTCTGGACCCAGAGTATTCTTGTTGCTTAGATGGTTTTGCACACTAAGTTCACACTGTCAGTAAACTTTTAAACTTCAAATTTTGAGTCCATTGCCTCACAAGCCAGGGCTGTGCCCTCACTAAAATAAGAAGTGCTTTAGGCTTTTGTCTCTGCTTTGTTCTTCAACAAACCCAATTCTGATAGTGCCCACTGTTTTAAAAAACACCTCTAGGTCTTATTCCATAATCTATTGGTAGACTACATATCTGTATGTACACGCTAATGTTGCTACATTTGTATTGAAGAATTGCATAGTTTTCCTTTCTACTAATCAATACAGATGTTAAGTCTTTACTAGTGCTGACCTGCCCTCCCCACGTGTAACTCAATATGCATATGCACATTTATCTATGACTCAGATGTTGGAAAATCATAACCTATTGAATTACTTCTGGGATTGATTTTAAAAATTTATCTTATATGAAAAATTAAATTTGAGTCTGACAGTGCTTGAGCAGAGTATTGCCTTTGGAAGATATTATTCCTGAAACTTGTAATTCATATTACTTTGTTTGTATCTCACTAAACATAAATAAATTTGAGATAAAAATCCATTAGTCAATCTGGCAGACATACAAGACCGGTTATGGAGCGTCCGCAATGCCTAAAGCAGTGGTGTAGCTGTCAGTGGGGGATAAAGGGAGGAAAAGAGGCACAGGTTTGTTTATCTCACGTTGCACAGTAAATGCAGAAGTGCCTCATCAATCACTCTTTTTTTTTTTTTTTTTACAGCTAGATTAATATTTTTTCTTTAAAACTTGAGATACTTTTGTTTTCTGTTGATCTTCCCCTGTAAGGGTGAATCTAACAGCACCTTTAAATCCTTTCCACCTATCTTTTATCTACAGTAGCTTGTGACCAATGAAAGCAACAACAAATGCTTTATGGATGCTATTTTAAAGGGGCCCATTTGTGAATACTTTTGTAAAGCTATTTTTTTTGTGTCAATGTTCTCTTATTCTCTTATTTAAAAATGTGTATATCAGATTTTTTTAAGGGATATGCCTCTGCATTCTAAACCATTTTAGGGCATACAAGTTTAATTAGGAATTAAGTAGTTTGTTGTAAAAAAAATAATACTTTTATCTTTGCTAGATGATAAGCTTCTTGAAGGCAAATAGAGTATCTGTGGGATCCTGGTTTTACTCTTACAGCCTCTTGCATTAGTGCTTACACATAAAAGTTGTCCCAGACTGTGTGGGGAGAGAGAAAGAAGGGAAGGGGGAGAGACTCTTTACCATGAGTGCCTGCTTCTGTGTTCTACACCTTAGTAATAAACAGGCTTTGTGTTATACATTAATTTAAACCTATGCCTAACAGCATTTTTAAAGTGTCCAGAAACAGAAAAGATGAAAATGTTTCCATTTGCAGCTCAAGCTCTTGTAACTCTATAAAAAGGAATAACATTTCTAAGAAGTTGCTTAAAAATGACATTATACTTACACCAGTCTAAAGGTTAATATCGCATATTGTTTTCAATTAGGAATACAATAGATACGGCTGGTGGGTAGGAGAAATGAAGGGAGCCATTGGCTTGGTGCCTAAAGCCTACGTAATGGAGATGTATGATATTTGAGAGTCCTGGGTAAGTACATTTTAATCCAATATTCTGTAATAGCTCATATGTTCTCTTGGTCTCTTCCTTGTGAGTCTTTGCCTTTTTAAAGTCTTTATAATTTTCTGATAATACAAGATGGTGCCCCCAATTTTTTTGTTATGTTGATCTTTAATTTTTACGATAACTTCACAGAACTTACTTTGAAAATGAAAAGATTATTTAGAGAAAGTTCCTTTGATGCTAACCAGCTGTTTTCTCATACCTCTTTCATTTTAGTAAAATAACACTTGATGGCTTTTGTAAGGTGATGAGTTGGCAGAATGTTTAGTCAATATTCATTTTTCCTTAACTAAAAAATGTAATGTTTTTCTAAGCAGGAGAAATCGACACTTTGAAGAAAAAAAAGTAAAATACAACTTTCCCTTTCTGCTTACAGAGAAGGAGGAGTCTTCTGCTTGTCTGCAAATGCTTTGGATTTAGAAGCCTCGTGAAAGCATGAGTGACAGCCCATAACCTTTCTTTGTTTTGTTGAACATCCCGGTCTTTGACTATTATTTTATATAGTCTTTCATTAAAATATTCCTCTGAAGTGAAATTAAACGAGGGGTATTAATGTAAATTAGATGCAAGCCATAAAATTATACCTGTTGCTGTTTTGCAAAGAAATAATTGCAGTTTTTATTCACCCACTTAGTGATTTGTGTGAAGAATTCATTACTATTTTATACAGACCATGTAGTTACTGCTACTTCCAGTGTAAGTTGCAATTTCTCTTAATCATTGAACATCAGTTATTTTTTAGAGTGTAATATATAATTTCATAGAATTTTAATTGAATATATCATGCAGGGTTTAGGCAGATGCTAAAAAATGTGTGTATACTAAAGCTTTGTAGATCATTTACGTTAGTGTTTATTTTTCACACAATAGTAACAAGTTTTCATCAAAGAAGTTTTACAAAGTGGCAGATTTACTTCCTGTTAAATACAGCCACTAGAAAGAAAAAAAATAGAATTACAAATGGCTGCATGCTGTCACCTGCAGCACAAGAGTAAACTAGAACCAGGTTTGTGCAGAAGACTTTACACATAACAGATATCCTGGTCTGATGATGGACATGCCATTGTTTTCTACTATACTTTTATTTAAATTTAATGAAATAAAAGATTAATAAGAAACCCCATTCTACCACTGACATAATGGTATAAACAACTGCAGTATACTCTCAAAGTAAGAAAGCGTGACCAAACGTTCTCTCATCCCGCCTTATTACCGCGTTGTTGAAGTCCCACTGCAAAACAGCACAACTCTGGACTTGAGTCTTTCCTGTACTTCTCAGAGTGCTGAGAAGAAGAGGAAGGCCCAGAGAGCACAGTGTAGAAGTCACAGGATAACATGCACCAACAGGTGGATGGAAGGGGGTAGTGTGTGTCTGGCATCTGAGCTATGCTCAGTGCTGCGTGAACAAGATTTGCAGAATCAAATCATTAATGTGTATTTGAAATTGGAGGAATTTTAAATGCCTGTGAAGTACCAGTATGACATTAATATATATCAAAATGCATTATGATGACTGGATAATTATTTGGAATAGATATAATCTCCTAAGATGGAATCATTACTTAGTTGGTACTGTCTTTGTGAACGTTTCAGGTCTTTGCTTTATAAAGGTAAAGGCTTTAACCATGCAGATGAGTTGGTAATATTTTAAAACCTTCATTATTTACTTAAACTATTTGCAAATGATATGAGAGTGTTTATTTTACAATTATCTCCTAAGTTTCAAATGTTTAAAAACAAAACAAAAAGCCTTTTAGGGACTGTGAATAAACCCAAGTTTACATATAGACACATCAAAGTAAAGTTTTCAGAACTTGCATTTGTGTGGTCATTACCCTTTTCCTGATGTAGTGCCACTGAACTAGATAGAAGTCATCTTGGCAAAAGTTAGACCACTGAAGATGAACTTTGTGGCCTGAGTAGTTGAAAAGCAAAAGCAGTTGTTACCCTGACTGCCCTGGGCTTGTGGAGCCGGGCTTCCTGCCTCCCACCTAAGTGAAGTTCTTAGTACTGGGCCAGTAGATGGCAGCAGCTTGTCATTGCATACGGAACACTTGGCAGCCCCTCCCCCACTCCGGGACTAATTCAGGAGTTTAGGAGATTTCTGCCTCTTTTTACAGTTAATCCAGGAGAGGGAGTCCTCTGCCAACTGATGGCCAACAATTCCAAGCCAGCTAGTCTCTGAATGGTGGCAATACAGAAATACAATGTTGCTTCTGTCCAGGGCTCCCCTGGCCTTTGTTCTTTTTTAACTTGAATATAGGTGGGAGATATAGAAAGGAAACAGAAGATTTAAAATTGGAGTGATAGGAAAAGCAAACGTTACTTTCAATTCATGACTATTCTATGTTCATTTGATGAAATAATTTGTATACGACCAGGGAGAAAGTTTTCTTTACACCCATGACAATATATTACATACTCTTCAAGATCATAATAATATCATTAATGTGAATTTAAACAACATGGCTTGTTAGAAAATATGCTAATTGTTATGTTCTCATTATGTTAGCTTAGCTTTTATTTGTTTTTCTATGAACAGTTAGAGAGCTAATTTTTTCAAAGGTGATTGTAAGTCATATTTTATATAGCATTTTGCTTGATTATTTGCTCTGTACTGAATTTGTACTCTATTGCCATTAGATCTTACAATAATGTTCCACTCGGCAAATTTTTAAGGTTCAAATAAAGTTTAATTGTTTGCAAACTGTTATGATGCTAATAATTCAACAGCCTGCTGTGTTACTAATGAAATTACTTTGTTATGATTAATTTGGAAAATAGTGTGTTGATTGTAGTAATTAAGCACAACAAGGTGAAGTAAATGATTCTAATGCCATCTGGCCTGCAAACTGAATGAAGAAATGAAATAGGGCTGTCATCTGAATTTATTCAAAGAAGTAAGGATAATACAAATGACTTTCATTGCCATAGGATTTACACTTAACCATAGCTCACTCCATTCTGTTTCTGCCACTTTGCTGTGTATGGCACTTTCTTTTATGAAAAGGAATATTGTTTAGACCAGCACTTGCTCTGAATATGTCAAGCTGATTATTTTTACCATAATTTAATTACAGATAATTACATAAAATATTACAGGATCATAGAAAAATCACTTTTCAACCATCTGCAGGTGAAATCTATATATATGGGTTTGGTTGTTGGGGTCTTGTGCTATCGTTGTACAAACACTTGAAGATAGTCTTTCAAAGAGTACGGTTTCTATTCAGTTGTTTCTAAAATGTTTGTAGCCTAGGTTCTCACGGTTCTGTTGATTTCTACTTTTCCTATAATTTTTCTAACCTATTGTCACTCACTTCATAAACTCTGGTACCATCTAGGTTCATGATTAAAACCAGAACTGATTACATATTGTAGATTCTGATTTGCAGTTCAGCCACTAGAATGAAACTTAGCATATGTGTAGTTTAAGTTTGAACTTCATGAGTGAGACCAAGTGAAGCACTGTGAGAATTTTTAAATCAAATAAAGTTCTTCCAAATGCCAGATATGGCAGTTGTTTGTATTTCACTTGTGGAGATTCAAACATGATCAAGCCATAGAAAACACAGCTTCCCTCTGAGTTTGAAGGAATGTCATTAATTTTATGTATGTGTGTACATACTGAGTATTGAAAAATATAAATTATATATTGTTTATCTTTTCTATAAACTTATACTCAAATGCATGACAGTTTGTCCTCAGGACTGGGAACAAGACATTTCTGGACATCTTCAGCTTTATCCATTTATCATCACCTACTACCTTAGAGTCAAGTTCTTCCAGAATATCTGACAGAATCTCTGATACCATAGTATTTTGCTATGATGACATAAACTTATATAATCATGTGATCACCATAACCTGGAATGATATTTCCTTAATGCTCGGTTTGAGGAGCTTTTTCTTGTTTCTACTAGTAGACTCAATTGTTACTTGGACACAACCATATGATTTAGTGCCAGCACAGTACAAAGTATATGGTGTGCATCCAATAAATATTGGTTAACAGGTCTGACACCCCCACAACAGCTCAAGAACCAAGATTTAAGCAAGAGTTTGGCCTCTATACCTGGCAGAGAAAATCCCTTTATGCTTTCAAACTAAGAAAGTTGCTTAGTAAAAAAAAAAAAAAAAATCAGTCCCTTTTACTGAGTCTTTAAAAGCAGGTCTCCGTAACAGGTTATATCAACAAGTAGATTGGATTTGTTAGTAACAAAATGGAGTGAATAATTAGAAAGTTGAGTTGTAGTGCAGTCTTTAGATGGTTCCCCTTCTCCTGTGCTCAGTGTTGTGATGTTCAAGTAAGGGGCACAGGCAACCTAGGCAGCTGTGGATCTTGTTGCACTTACCGGAACATTCCAAGTCACTGCTGTCCTCGTTCCCTTGGGCAATGTCAGGAGGGCCTGTGCTCCTGCATCCTACTACTGGCTTTGGGTGGATCAAAAAGGACTCTCTGAAAATGTAAGCTAGCACAGTTGTTGCCAGATCCAACCATAATTTAATTTTTGTCCTTTAAAAAAATTTTTTGCTTTCTATTTTTTAAAAATTGTATGATTATTTTAAATAATCATACAATTTTTTGATTATTTTTATTATTTGCTTTCTATTTTTAAAAAATTGTATAATTGAATGCTTTACGTCCAGTCCCCAAGATGAAAAGAACCAAAAAGCAGAATGTGGTCATACCCCCGCTTAGCTTTGGTCTGTCTATTGGGACAGGGCTGGAAGCTGAATGCATCAGTACACTTGTGAACATGCAAAGGTGGGAAATAGAAATTGCTCCCAAAGCCTGTCTTTTAAGTAAGTGCCTTTCTTAACACTGGAACTTTGGAAGGTGTTTCCCTAGATTTCTCTCCTTTCTGTTTTCATGGTTTTCTTTATTTCCACTACTCAAAGAGGTAATATAGTGCAGCACTTGTCTGCTTTCTGTTTATTGGCCTTGATTTTGTAATATAGAAATATCACTCCTGTTAGAGTGAAAACAGGTGCCATGTGAAGTTTGAACAGCAGTTTACTTCTGGTTTGAGGAAAGTGTCACGCAGATACTTTGAATGGAGGAAAAGTGACATCAGTGTATACCAATTACAAACAAGTGCCACAGAAGAGGACAGAGTTCCCACAGAAGAGGACAGAGTTCCCACAGATGAGCAGTTTCTCATACACTGCCTCCCCTCCCAGCCCCCATGGCAGTCCTAGAAGAAAACCTCTGCCACATGTGATGACATTTAACTAGTGATAGCAGTAGCCAATGTTCCTTGAATGTGTGCTATTTGTCCTGCTGTGTGCTTTTTTCTTCAATCCTCAAGACAACCCCAAGAGGCAAGTTCTGTTATTTATTCCCATTTTCCTGATTAGGAAACTGAGGGTGAGTAATTTGTCCCGAGGTCCTGGTGGCAAGTCACATAGCCAGGCTCCCACACAACCTCCCTCCCCCAAATTCAACACCACTGCACTGTACCGTGCTGGGGTAAATTCAAACTCAGTACTTCATTCTCTCCTTTGCAAAGGGTGGGCACTCGACAAATGCTTGTGACCCTTGATGATGGCAGAGTCCCATAAAACAGGCTGCAGCATGTGGAGAGCCTTGTCCAAGAGGGGATAGGCAGCTGAACTCCGCTTATTTCATGGTAAAGTACACCGCGGTGACTCAGATCTGAAAGCAGCAGATAGATGCGCACTGAGGAATAAGCTCCAATGCAGGATCACTTCTGTTGGTGGACTTCCAGCCCAGCAAAAACAGGAAGTCAACCAAGGTGGCAGAGAGCTGGGAGAGGGTGCCAGGCTGAAGGGGTCCTGTTGTAATGACCTTTCCCATCCTATGCCTCCTCCTAAGTGAAGCCCATGTAAACTAATGAGCTGGGGAAGCCAGGGAGGACTGCCAAGCTGGCTGCTTCTGTCTCAAACACTTATTTTGGGGGATGGATTTTAATTGATAGTTTTATTTTAAAAATCAGTTTAAAGATTATTAGCAAACTGTTCAGCCTTTTTGTAATCAGGGAACTACCTTCATCATAAAATGTGTTTAATTTTAACCAAGTGATGACAATATCTTACATACTTCTTTACTTGTTCGGATACAGATTTGTTTAGGAAGTTTTATTGGCTTATGTGCTAATTAAGTGCTGGATATGAGCTGAACATGAGGTCTTATCCGTTGGGTACCTGTGTAGTATCTTGTATAAGACTCCATAAAGAAAGTCTCAGCCGGGCACGATGGCGCAAGCCTGTAATCCCAGCACTTAGGGAGTCTGAGACAGGAGAATCGCGAGTTCGAAGCCAGCCTCAGCAACGGTGAGGCACTAAGCAAATCAGTGAGACCCTGTCTCTATGTAAAACACAAAATAGGGCTGGGGATGTGGCTCAGTGGTTGAGTGCCCCTGAGTTCAATCTCCAGTACCAAAAAAAAAAGAAAGTCTCTATTTTGTTTTTTGAACATATCCTTTATTTTATTTTTATTTTATGTTATTTATTTTTTGTACCTTGGTGATTGGAGGCTGGTGGGGCAGGGAGTAAAAGAGTAGGAGATAAGGAGATAAGAACCAACATTGACTATAGGGCTCTGGAACTGAGTCTGAAGATGGGGTAAAATTGAGCTCTCTCACGGTCTAAAATGCACCCTGAAGTATTGGCTGTCTTAATACCCGCAAAAGGAATGGGTGTACCAATGTTCAATTTCCAAGGGGTACTTCCTTTTGAATAGTTCTTGGAAATGTTGCCATGCTTGGTACCCACAATATCATGCTTCTCAAGAAGAAAGGAATGACTGCATCGTCCAGATTTCCAGCTGCCCACCTGGTAGATTTGTTGGTATAAAATAACCTGTCCCATGCAGATGGGTATCCTGCTTGCTCCTAATTCCAGGTCAAGACCTTGTGTCCCTGTAGAGCCTGTCGCTCCCTGCCTCATCTCTTTGCACTTTCTCCTCCTCCTCAGGCTCTCCCAAGGAGCTGAGTCACATGAGGCATGAGACAACTCTCAGAGTTACCAATATCAGTTATGCCCTCTGATTTCTGTAAACCCAGCAAAAGCAAGGTATATAACTGCGTTCTGCTGTTAACCTAGATCCTGAGCAGAAGAACGGAAATGCACCGTGAGTGGCTGCTGTTATCTGTCGCTGCGCTTCTGTTGGTCAGAGTATTTGCTTTATTCTTTATTACATCTCCGGGCTTGCTATTTCTCTTCCTATCTAATTAAATGATTCCATTTTGAATAATTACATTTAAGTGCCAACAGTGTGTGAGGGGCATTTCAAATATAGGATTCAACACAGTCCTTCTCAAGTAGATTTCCTAGTTTAAATAAAACAGGAGGTAAACACAGAAGGATCAGAACAGCCTCAGGTAGCTGTTCCTTGGTGCAGTTCTTAGCTGGTTGAGCCACTGGCAGTGCCCAGGGACATAAAAGACCCTCTGATTTTGTTACTTGGGAACCTAGAGGCTAATCTAGAAAACAAACTGGGATTTTTTTTGTCACACGCATACATATACATTTAAAAACGTACCAGGGGAGGGAAAAAGCTGAAAGTGTTTTAGTATTGTTCAGATGAGAAGATTGGTTTTTTAATCAAAATTTCTGAAATTTTTGTACCTATTGAATGAAGTGTGAAGGAAGCAGAGAGCTGTGTGTGAATAATGTGAACAAATCTTTTATAGGAATTGCTGCCAATTATGGGAGAGCACATTCTGGAAGCTTCTAGTGACTCCTTAC
This sequence comes from Geosciurus inauris, assembly GCA_004024805.1. Lineage (NCBI taxonomy): Eukaryota > Metazoa > Chordata > Mammalia > Rodentia > Sciuridae > Geosciurus > Geosciurus inauris. The sequence goes on from PVHX01005912.1 coordinate 34,770, forward strand.
CCCTTTAGGAATGAGAACCGTCCTCAATGGGGAACAGTGCCAGCACAGTGCTCAGCTCAGAGTGAGTAGTAGGAAGAGCACAGGAGCTGGAGTCACCCAAAATTCCAGTTCCATTCCCTAAAGTGTTGGCCCTAGGCTAAGCTTCCCCGCCTGCAGAATACCAGCTGCACCTGCTCTCCTCCCTCACAGGATTTAAGCTAGGCTCAAGTGAGATTATATTTGGAGGGACTTGAAAAATCCACGACAGTGTCAAACATGACTTTCTTGCATTTGAGGATAGGAGAACTGAAATGAAACAACAGTCAAAATAAAAATTTCTCTTTCCCACTAAAAGCAAGCATTGGGGGGGGGTAGATTTCAACACTCAGCTTTGACTCTAATACTTCTTGAAATAATGTTAATGAGCTGTTGGTTTTCATGTTATTTTATAGTAAGAATTGATCTGAGGGAAGTTTGGGGTTCTCCTATGATCTTAAATACATTTTTGTATGAAGCCTTTGGCTTCTAAAATGTGATCAATTTTTGTTAATGGAAATTTCAATTGTAGAGATGTTACTTCTATCTATAAAATTTCTAAATAAACTTTTCTCATGATGCTTAACACCACAAATCTGCTAATAATAGCCTTTAGATATAGGTTGTTTGTAGTTGGTTGGACTTGACAGAGAATTCTTTTTTTTTTTTTTTTTGAACAGATACAGGAGGGAAATTTTTTGTAGAGATTCCTTTTGTCCAAGGTCTACTCCCCTAATGAACTTTTCTTCCAGATAGGTATCTGTAGATATTTGTGTGTGCACACCCTTCCTACTTAAAAATTTTTTCAGATGCATGTCTAGGAATAAGACAATTGTATATGATCAAATGAGCCTCGTAATATAGCACTAATCTTGGTTTGTAGTTTGTGAAAATACGAGACTAGAAATCAGGGCAAACCAGAACTTCATTACATGTAACCTTAATGCTTTAATGTTATAACTTTAGGCAAAGCTAATAAAAAATGCAAAGGACTCTTAAATAATTTAAATTATCTAAAAAATTGAGCATATTCCTTCAAATAATAATGGCTTTCATGATCTTTTAAAATACATTTCTCATGTCTTGAATTACTTAGAAGTATAGATATCAAAGTAAGTTTGAGTTTATTTAAGATTATTAAATATATTTGTAATCATGCAGTCATGAAGATCCCATATTTTAGCCCCATAGTTGTAATCTACAGTGTTATGCAGTACATAATTCCAAGAACATATCCAGTAATGTCATTTTAGTGTAGAGTTAATTTTTAGCACTTCTCTTTAATGCTCCACAACTTGATTCCTTAGTTATTTTGAATCATTAATCAATTCTATCAGCTTGGAAAAAAAAAAAATAAGTCATTCTGGGTGCCTGTTATTTTTTGCTTCCTAAAAAAGCTTTTCTCATTATCTTGATCTTACTGACTTAAACTGGGGAACTGTTCTTTTCATCATGTATTCTTATTACGATTTTTACATTCTCTTTACTACAGAAAATAGTGGAAGTACAATGAATTGTAGCAACTGTGATTAAAGTAAAGATCAGTCTGTTGCTAAAACTTTTTTTCCTCTTCCTAAATGATTATGGAGGAGAATTGTGCGTTCTGAGCACAGCATCTTCTGCTTCCCCTGGTGCTATAGTTCATAGCAATAAATACTCTACATTGATTACTACTTAATTCTAATGGAAGTATACTAAGGCTGGAAACATAATATAGCTTAGCATTTAGTACCTTAATTTTTAAACAGTTTCTAAATTTTAAAAATTGATATAATTGCCCTGAATATGCTTCTGCTATTGAATCCATTTCATGCTATAAAATTATTCTCATTTTATATCTTTCCTAAAGATTTTTTGGTTCACAATATATTTTTTTTCTGGCACTTCATTGCTATTTTTGCATAACTGAAAATTTGTCATTTCCAGTTTAGCTCAATTTGGAAACACAAAAAAGCATCTCAGAGCAACGCATTCCAGACTAATATAGAAACACAAAAAATAAATGGAAGAGAGCCATGTGGAGGTTTTACATTTAGTCAAATTATTCAAGTGTACAATTTTAATCCATTAATCTGGTTCGAAGCTGCTTAGGAGAAATATTTCTCTCTAAACGAGGTTTTTCTCTCCCAAAACACATTCAGAAGTCTCTCATTTAAAACAAATACTGTGGAATTTGTTTCTCGTTTTGGTTTTTGAAGAAAAGAGTGAAGCAAGAGCTGCCCTAATACTTGGTTGTAATTTATTCTTAGTCAAAAACGGATTGCCATTTATATACTCTTGGTATTAAAAGCTAGTTATAGTCATTAGAGGTGGTCTTTCCAATGCTGTTTGTTAAGATATTCAATGTGAGATTTATTTTCAAGCCATTTTGAAGCCACGAGGGAAGTTGTTTTCCTTATGAAGGAAATTCTGTGTTTTGTTTCATTATTTGTGTATTTTTTTAAAAAATATAAAACAGGAGAGAATGGGAGCTGTTTCTTTGAATTCTAATACACTATGTCTTCTTAATGAACCGCTACAGTGCCCAGAAAACAGCTCCCTGCAAATAAACATGCTGCAAGTGATTTAGCCACAATGTCCAGACTGTGTAAACATCTAATTATTACAATAAAATTGTCAATAAATTTACATTACTGCTCCCTTTTCAAACGTTAACCAACTTTTTCTTTGCTTGATAAAAGGGCATAAATTGTATTTTTATGTGTTGGTGTTTTTG
>PVHX01005912.1:42500-54865 GCA_004024805.1 Geosciurus inauris
ACAACAATCCAAACAGGACAATATTTGAAATTGTGTGGTTACAGAATAGTATATTTGTGTTTTCTATAGTTTCCAAGAAAAGTTGCAAGGAACCGTCTGTCCAAACACTTCTTCATGGCTTAATATCCATAACATTCGATAATGCCTTATTTCTCGTGTTGAAAAACAAGAGTATCTTGTTGAATCTTCTACCCATGTTTAGGTTATCAAATGAAATTAAAAACACATGACCTTCAGATGGCACGGGAAAAGACTGATTGCATAAGAAAAGTGTTTGCCACAGCACATGGAATCATTTCAGCATTCTCAGGGAGGTTTGAGAATGAGGGAATGATGAAAAATCAAACCAGAGATCCTTATTTTCTTTCCTTGCAAACTGGTTTCCATGGCTCTCATTGCCTGGAAACCTGTCACCAGCATATAGTCTGGCAGTCAGGGCTGTTGTTGCTGTTGATTGAGTTTATTTTTGGTTTTTGCTGGCATCATGTCTGAGACAGCTTAGGAAAAGTGAACATCCATATGTATTCTCTCCATCTGACATGGTATCGCTCCTCTCAGGACTCTCCAGTGTCCCTTGTTTATCTCTGTAGAGAAGCAATTAAAAAAAACCGCCTGCTAAGATGGCTGGTGGGCGTTTGTTTCCTATTTTCTAAAAGCAAGTTGGCTATTTTGCCCTTGAGCCTTAAGAAATGTTGCTGATTGGCTGTTTGTTATTTTTAAATAATATATGGCATGTATCCAAGTAAGCATTCCGATGACCTCGACAATAAAATGTGATTCTTGGCTACAAGGTCTGTTGGGGGATGGCAGGCTGCCAGCCATTCATACATCATTTACAGGTGGCTGTTTCTGACAGGCTAGTGTTAGTTATTGTAAATGAGTGACAGTCCCTATAACTCACCTGTAAGCCTGACTCTGATGGCCCAGGGCTTCCGAGATCCCCACCCCCTTCACACGTGCCTGTCCCTCCTGAAGCCCCGAATACACAGCCCTTCACAGGCACGTGGCAGCCCGCACAGGCTCATCAGTACGTGGAGCTACCTTGTATGTGATTGACGATAATTAGGTTTCAACTGCCTTCTGATGCAGAAATACACACCATTACAGCATGGCCAATTCAGCTCCTGCAATCTTGCTGTGAAAGGGTATTGATTCACTCTTTCACATTTTTAAAAGGTCATGGCAATAATTCCATCTGAACTGTGCTAAGTGAAAATAGTTTGTAGAAATAATATGGTTGCTTCTTAGTTCCATCGTAATTGAAAGGCACAATGGCTTGTTTTTTTAGTATATTTTAATTACATGTGTCACTTTGTTCCCTCTTCCCCTGATGAAGTGTGTGTAGAGTTTCAAGGCGGGTGGCCCTCTGTGTTAATGTCTTCTGACTTTTGGGCAAAGAGCACTTTTTGTTTTCCTACTATATCAGGAGAAGCCTAACCAAACACTCAGTCCTCCTGCCTTATTAATTTAAGAATTAAAGAGAAAAGACTTGAACCGTTTCCCTGGATCTGTCATCTGCCTGCCTATTTTAATACGATTGGAATATATTGGCTTTGGTAAATGGGTTGCTAAATTTGCTTACTTTCTGCAAATTTTTGTTGTAGTTAAACAGCTTTTTCTGGGTTGGCTGGAAAATATTATTCTCAATATAGTTATCAGATCATAATAAAACAAGTTCTTTTTGAGAGAACATGGCTCCTGTAGTGTAACCACTCTAGCCAGTGACAGGAAACTAAGAATGATAGAGCATAAATTACTAGGATATTCAGATGACAGGTTGAACTCTTTCCTACATCTTCAGCTCTTCCAAGGTGAGAGTTTTAAAGTGCTTGAATTGCATGTTTTGGGAAAGCAGTGATCAGATTTGATGCTCTGAGCCACCCTGTATCTGTCTCCCCAGCAGAGGGGGAAAAGTCTCAGCTGTTTCTTGTTTCAAAAATGAGCCAGTCATCATACTTGCAAACTAAGGGGCACATTCTCATGGAGAGCATGGGGATTTACGCACATAATTACCATTAATGCTAATGGCATTTATGTCTGTACAGCCCCACACATCAAGATGAGAATATATTTCCACATCTTCACGCTGTGAAAGTCCATTTAATATCATTCATTTTACAACTTATTTTTTAAGATGATGTCCATAGTCTGTCATGGCATATAGATGCCTACTTAAAAGTAAATGTGGGAAATATTGGGGAGAGATGGGATGGCTAAACTTGTTCATGTGGATGAAATATCACTGAACTCAAATCCATTCATACTCTCTAAATACAACGTTCTACTCAGCTTTGAAACTGCTGGCACCCTTTTCATAGTGCTATAAATTTGTCAGCCTAATGGGACATTTTGTAGATGTTTTCCTTTTTTAAAGTGCTTTAACAGGAGTAGGTATTCCATTGATCCAAAAATCCAGCTCAGCATTTCATTTCCTACAGATGAAAAGCATACATTTAATGTCTTATCAGAAATTAAGTGGTGGATAGCGCCCTACCTCTCTTCAAGGAAAGAAGATTCACTCCCAGTGCAACTCGACTCTCATCTGGGCCTCAGTGGACAAGAGCAAGGCAGGGTCTGCAGTAGGAGACATTGGTGGTCACCAGGATCTGAGATTGTCCCATCTCTTCCTTGATTATATGGTCATCTTTATGCATCAGGCCCAAGATCCTATTGAGAGGTGTCTTCATGGCCTTGCTGGCCAAGCAAATTCAGATCCAGGTCTTGATTGATTCCTCCTGGGACTTTCCTCCTGGGATCTATCCCAGCTGTCCAATCTCTGAAGCCCTTATCTTTGAGCCAACCAAAGCACAGGGGCTCTTTATTTAAAGGACAGACAAAGGAAGGCAATAGGGGTGCTGAAGCCCACCCAAGAGGGCTCTCCAGGTTCCCTCCATAGGATATGTCCTCCTCTGGGGAAAAGAGAAGATCTCTCCAACACATCTCAAAGGCCACTCAAAGCAGCAAAGTCACTTCTGAACCAACTGAAGATGGCCAACAGTGCCCTGCTAGGTGGCCTCAGGCAATCCACTGGATCTCTCTGCGCCTGTTTTCTCACCAATAAGATGGAGCGGGGTGAATACTAAGTGTTTTATCATCTTGAAATTTTATCACTACAGCACATTGTGTTTGGCTTTCATGAAAATTGGGATTATGGTGAATTGCAGTTAATAACCAGAAGGAAATGCAGCTTTCCATGGGATTATGCAGATAAGCAGGAGATACTATTAGATGTCATCACACCACAAACTGGGAGTGTGGAGAGAATATAGTCCTGCAGCCTAACTCCACATCTGTGCCCCATGTGGGGATGGGATTACTTTGCATTCGGCTTGGTGGTTTGTCTGGCAGCAGTTGGCTGCTGAAGGTGCAGTGAGTAGCAATGACGTTGGATCCCAGGGAAGGAAGGCAATGAGCCTTTGCCATGGAACCTGTCCCGCACTCCCATCCTCCCCGGAATGTCAAACTAGCAAGGCTGGTTTTGCTTCACTTTGCCAACCACCAACATTCTCTGGGCTTTTTCCTCTTGAGATCACCATTTCCGCCATCACACTGAAATCTTTTTAGATGCAAAAGCATCACCCTCCAAATTCCTGGATTCTACTAATGTTTGTTTTCACCCGTTGCCCTGGTATTGTGTTTGGTATGCCTACAACTTCGTCCACTCCACGTGTATTACAGATGTTTTTATAAAAAAGAAAAAAATTTTCTCCGTTTTAATCATGCAGGTTATCTGACTCTCATTTTCAGAAATAGGGCTTCTGTAGCATTAATGCAGCACTTAATGGTACTTAATGGTACCACCTGTGTAGCAATGGCAGGCCCTGGGGATAGGTTTGGATCAAACACTGCCCACGCCTTCTGAGTCTTGAATGGCTAATGTCCGCATGGTGTTTAACAATTTCAAAGGATGTTCACATATACTCCCTCATGTGTTTCAACATGCGCAACAATTGGGGGTGATAAGCAGGGCAGCAGATATATCTTCTCCATCCCAGAGGCAAATGGAGAGAGTAGATGCGTTGTTCGAGGTCCATGGTAAACAGTGTTGCTCACCACCTCTGACCCCCTCTTTAGGCTACAGACCCTTTGATCCTCCTCCGCTGCAGCATTCCTGGTACAGCTTTGTCAGTGTGTTCCCTGTGTCTGACAGCCATCTAGTACTTTGAGTGAAAGAGTAAGATGAGGGCCACAGTGGTTCCAAGGGGCTGGCTGAAGTGTTCAACAGGAGCCTGTGGCTTGTTTTTTGGATCGGTGCCTCCTTGAGGTGGTGAAACGAGGGCAGCCCATCCACTCTCGGAAGTTTCCAGACTCTCAGTTGTGTATTTTTTTGAACTTACACTGTTGAAAAATATCAAGGTCAGAACATGATTGAAGAACCTTCTTCCTCTCTTTTAAGTCACCGTGCTTCTACGATATTGTTTTCCATTGAAAAAGTTCTCTTAAAAATGAGGTTGAGATCCCTAAAGAAATTGCTTCAATCAGCAGCAGGGCTTAATGACTGTTAATGGGAAGTGGAGATAGGATAGTAAGTGTTACTTTGATTAATAAGAGAACTGCAGAGAATTTAAATTGTGCCACTGATGGATTATTTTCTTCAAGCTTGATAAGCACTTCTCATTTGTTCTTAAATTTGGTCAATACTGTTAAAGGCAGCAAAATGAAGTATAATTAATTCTATTACTGCTGCTCAGACCAAGTGTTACTAAGAAACAGATTATGATGCAGATGACAGTAGAAGTCACAGTGTTGACAATCCAATGCTTTGAGTACCTGTCATTGCTTGTTAGCCTGAAAGAATGAAGAAAACATTTCTCTATCCTGATTTAATACCTAAAACTGTTTTCTTAAAAATCTGTATGTGTTCCATGGACCATAATGCAGGCAATAAGATGATCAGCCGACATTAAAATCATCCTGCTTTTGAAGTGTAGAGAATAAATAAAAGATTGAGATAATGTATCAGTTAAAATATTAAGTGCTGGATGCACATGTTGAATTAATCACTAAGAAAATGCAATATTGATTTGATGTTGAATGGCTATTGAAAGAAGCTTCACATATTTCCTCTTTCCTCAAAGATTCTGTCCCATATTATAAATCATGCTTTTCTTTACCTTTTATATTTATTTTATTCAAAACAATTGACAAACAGGTGGCATTTAGAGCAAAGATCTCATCTTAGCAGACAATTTTATTTACTATGAGTACTAATGCCTAGGACATTAGACCTGCCCCTTGTTTCCTGTAAATAGCAAGATGTGTCAGTATTTTCTGAATGGCTTTTTGCTCCCCCTGATCCCTTTTAAATCTCTCCCTACCTATTTATTTAAGGGATATGAATCACTTTATAAGTCCTGCTACAAGTCATGTCTGTAGGGAGGGCTGGTATACACATGATCTTTCCAAATGGCTTTCTGCTTCTTAATTCAGTGATTCTTGGCTTTGTAGTTCATATGTCTGGGCATCTGTAGTTAATTCAAGAAATGCTTCCAAAATTTAAAATGGAAAAAAATATTAATCCCATTCCATTTTTAAAAGAAAATGTGCAATTCATCAATCCTATTTCACAGACTCCACCAAATAACAGCAGGATTTTATAATTTTGGAAAGACTGAGCATCAGTCCAAACATGTGTCCTTCTGTTCACTATCTATTCCCAGGTCTGTGTTTCTTCCAAAGTGCATAAAGTCACTGGGTAAGTAATTTCAGATTAATATAAAATCTAAGTACAGAGGGTTAATAGTGCTGTTATAAAGTTTCTTCGAAGTTCTAATTCCGTTATTAAAGATGTAAACCTTATCTATAATGAATTGAGGACTAATCCTCTTGTCCAGATGTCCCATAAACTTAATTTGCAAAGATGGGGAAATTATAGAAAGAACATTTCAGATAAGAATATGAAAGTCAAGCCACTCTAGACTCTGTTGTCTGTAGAGCTTATCTTGGAGACAAGTATAGAGTATGAGAAAGAGCTCCAGCTGCACGCTGCCAGAAGCCCGAGTTCTGGGGGTAATTCAGGGGTAGCATGGTTCTACACAATCATGGACCAGTCTCTTAAGTCCTCTGAAAATCAACTTTCTTCTCTATAGGGGTAAGGGTTGACTCAATTGATCTTCCAGGTCCTTTTACCCTTGAAAACACTGGTCTTTGAGTAAAGTTCAAGTGTAAGATGTTCAGATGATCCTTTAAAAGCTGTTCACTCAATATGGTGTGGTCTGTATGGATACAAGAAATGCCTGCTATGCTTTAAGCCTCTGTTCTCCCAATGGGGATAATTCATTCCACAACTGGAAAGGGGCCCCAGCCACGTATTAGACCTGTGTTCCACGTGGAAGGGGGAATGGTGAGGAGTTGGGGATTTAGCCCAGTGGCAGAGCGCTTGCCTAGCATATACAAGGCCCTGAGTTTGTTCTTCAGCCCTGAATGAAAGAAAAAAAGAGAGAGAGAAGGAATTGCGAGTCCAGCTTGGCTGTGCCCTTAGGAGGCTTCCATGCTAGGGGACAGGAAGCAGGCAACAAGAAGTATATGAACCCCTGGAGGAGGGAAATTTAGAGGGATCAGACACATGATTTAGGTAGAAAGAAGCATGGTGGGATTTGCAACATCTCACCACCCTGTCTGAGCCTTTCTTTTCTAGAATATATACTTGGAAGGTGTTCTTATTAACTCAAGAAACACCAAGCAGAGAAAGATTTGTTTCCACAGCTTCTTATCCAGTCATTCCCAACACTAGCAATTCAAACCATTTTGACTATGGTTTCCCAGATTGCTGCAAGACAATTCAAGTCAAAAAACTTGAAACTGAGTGATTGCCATTCATACTGTATCTCTGTGTTTGCTGGTCGAGTTTGGTACAACTTACAGCTTTAGAATTACTGTATAATGCTCAGAGGTGTGAAATGCCATTTCAGGTAATGCTTTTCTTCAGTTAATATAGATAAATATTGATGGCGGGCGGCAGTAAAACAAGTCATTAAATTCTTCAGTGCAAGTGTGTCCCGCACATTGCTGGAAGCTACAGAAATCACATCAGGCTCCAAGAACCACCGCATGTGATTAGCGAGTGCTTCCATTTCCAGCTTCCTTCTTCCAAATTGGAGTGTGAGGGAGCCTGGGCGAGATCTGGGACCAATGTAAGGGACAGGGAATAGAGATGAGATTGCCCCACTGGGCTTTCTATCCACCTACTTTACTCCACCACCCTAATGAACCCCTGGGTGAACCAGAAACCTTTGAAAAATGGCAATCAGCTACAAATGGGAGGTCTGGTGCTCTGAAGACAAAGAAACTTTAAATCTGAACTAGTAACCCTATAAAACCAGCTAAAGATTTGGAGGAGTAATAAACCTCTCTCTGCTGCTGCGGTTTCGATTATTTGACTTCAGCATCTGTCGTGGTGAGGCAGAGCTTGGCTTGGCAGGGGGGCGGGTCTTGTGGGGCCAGATAACATGTTTTTGTTGCCTGAGTCTTAAGATGAAAAATGAAAGGACCCATTTCCTCATTTTATAACGCCACCCTCAAGGATTCCAGCCTGGTATAGATTTCGAAGCTCCACGGTGTGGGGTGTGCTTTCTTCAAGGTGTTTTTAATGGGCTCTGTGTTGTCAAAGACACAGCTCTGATAATGAGGCCGAGAGCCCCGTGTGAGGAGAGAGCTCTGTAATGAGGGAGGAGCACAATTTGTTACAGTTATGTGGTTACTTGGCCATAATATCTTTTTGAGGTTTATTAAATCATATAAAATTTCAATTTACACTGTAATATTCTATAAAAGATGGAGCACACAGAAGTAATAAGTATGACAACATTTCTTTCATTTATGAATCGTATTGTTGATTGCGTTAACACTGCCACATCCCGCAGCAGGATTATTTATGTCGGGACAGTAATTTTCTATCTCCAATTTAATTTTGTAAAAGTTAATTACAAATTAGAATAAAATGAATGCAGTTATGGAAGGCAGCAAAATGCTGAGATAGGATGTTATTGGGGGAAAATATTTATGCAGGCTGCTCCTGTGGAGATGTTTGGTACAGATACCCTATGGCATCCCCTGGCACCCGTTTGCTCTGGCCTTTCTCTCCCAGGAAGTGGACCGTCTAAGCAGCCATTCTAGTGAAAACCCTTCCTTTCTCAGCCTGGCATCTGGTGCCCAGACAGGCTACAAACATTGCCACAGTTGCCCAGTAAGGTTGTTGATAGAAAAGGACAGGAACAGGAAATGTAAGCATCTCTCGGGAACCTTCTCAGTGGAACTTGCATTCTATCTCGCGATTGCTGTAGGTAACAACGAGTTTCTCAGATAGACTGCCAAAGCAAACCAGAAGAGTCTGTTACAACACTGCCAGTGTCACCCCAACTCCCCAGGAAGAAAGGAACACTAGAAACCGGAGCTGAGGCTGTAACAAGAGGTCCCAGCCCTCCATTCCCTTTCCCTGAGGGTTCTTCCTCCCGGGGCTCTTTCAGGAACATTAGTGCCGCAGGCTGCGTAGGTGGGTGAGTGGATGACACCTCGCTTCTTTCCCTCCATGCTAGTCCCATTCTCCCTCTCTCCTCCTTCCTATCCTCATCAATACACTTGGCTCATTTTGGGGCCCTTTGAAATATCATGATTGACTTGCTAGGTGAAAGACTTTTATATTTCGTTTTTAATAGAGCAAAAGTGACTCTAAATTTGTTAATATTCTTTAGGTTACATAGGACAAATTACAGATAAGTGAATCAGTAATGAAATTTGTAATGAGAATTTCTCAAGTATGAAATGTTGGCGCAAGGAAAGTTAATTGCGGGATTTTACAGCCATTATAGTTTATATCATAAATGCAAAAATGACTAGGGCCATTTAATTACAGTAGGAACACACTAAATTTTTATGGAGTGCCATTTTGTTAAAGAGGCACTCGGAGCATTAAGAGCAAATATCATCCTAACAGTGGGTCCAGGTAGCTTTCACAACATCAAATAAATATGCTATTGCTACAAAATTGTTCCTTAGATACTATAATTGACACAATGACTAATGAGATGGGTTTATTCTCACAGCTTCACATACTCAATTTACGGTGTCTGAAAGTTATTTTTTCTGCCATCCATAGACCTGGAAGGAACTAGAAAAATCCCTCTTGGAAAACACTATCTCTGCTGCTTCTCTAATTAACCTTCAAAAATGCATTTTGAAATATAGAAGTTGGTACCTGGCATAGAAATTGGATTGTCTCAGAAAAAAGACCCAAGTGCTAATTTGTTCCTTATTACATATCTGACATGTCAAAATTACAGGCAGTTAATGTTTTGGAGCCTTTCAGCTGGGTCAAGGGACAGCTTTTCCTGTGGCCTCAGTGGGGATAGTTCTGGGTACCAGTGACCTCAGTAGCCAGCACTGTCCTCACTGACACCTCCCCCCCAGGCCAGGCAGCCCTTTTATTTCCTACACCTCTGTCATTCAGCCTGGGCCCTGTGAGTATCAGATCCTTCGATATCTAAGGGAAAGAGGGCACCTAATGGGGCAGACGTGGCATCCTGCGCATCTCCCATCATTGTGAGCTGGGGAGACCTCAGCGGTGCACCTCCCTCACTTTTCCCTAGGCCTCAGGAGTTATAGAATGGGAGGAAGAATTTATGAGGAAAAGACTGACCTATTTTCACTCTGTGTCCCTGAAAATGCTTCAGATTATTTTGAAAACAGAGGGCACAGCCCCCCTCCATCATCCAGGGAAGAGGAGACTCTTCTAGGCAGTGTTCCTTTCCTTAGCAAACCAAATGAAAGACATACAAGACATATGTCGTCTCAAGTTTAACCAGTGGAGCTGAAATTCAAGAACTGTTGATTTGGAAAACCTGCATTCAGGAGCCTGCTCTCTTGTGTAGTAACAGTGAAATTTCGAGCTTCTGCGTGTCCTCATCTGAAAAACAAGAAAGGATTAATAATACCTACGTCTCAAGGTTATTTTAATTACCTAACAATGTAATGAAAAATCTGTAATATAAAAGTAGATTATCACATGTTTATACCAGCATTATCCCAATCGTTAAGGGATGGAATCAATCCCAGTGTCCACTGACAAATGAATGGATAAATAAAATGTAGTATATACATACTGTGTTAGTCAGTTTTCCATCACTGTAATACATATCTGAGTTAATCAACTTATAAAGAGAAAAGGTTTATTTTGGTTCATAGTTATAGAAGTTCTAGTTCATGATTGATTTGGCCCATTGCTTTGGGTTTGTGGCAAACCCATCATGACAGAAATGCATGATGGAGCAAACTCCTAACCTCCTGGACTGAAGGTGAAAAAGAGAGGGGAAGAGAAAGGGACTGGGGTCCCACTACCCCCTTTAAGGGCATGCCTTCAATGACCCAAAGACCTCCTACCAGGCCCCACCTCTTAAATGTTCCATCACTCTGAAAAGCGCCACTCTTGAGAACAAGCATTTTGGGGAACATTTAAGATCCAAACTACAGCACATTCAAGGGCTATTAGTCAACCTTAAAAAGAGGGAAATTCTGACACATGCTACAATACAAATGAATCTTGAAACCATTGTGCTAAATGAAAGAAGTCAAATACTATGTGATTCCACTTATAAGACATCCCTAGAGTAATCAGATTCACAGAGACAAAGTGGAATGGTGGTTGCCAGAGGCTGAGGGGAGGGAGAAATGGGGAATTATTTGATAGATACAGAGCTTTTGTTTTGCACAAAGAAAGAGTTCTGGAGATGGTAATGGTGATGGCTGCGTAACAATGTGAACATACTTAATGCTGCTGGCTATACACTCAGAAGTGGTTAATATGGTAAACTTCATGCTATGTACATTTTACTATAACTAAAAATATTTTTTTTAGAAAAGTACAGGATATCAGAGTCTCCTAACCCAGGTCTGTGCACCTTGGACGAACTGGACCAAGGTCCATAAATCTCCTAAAAGCATATCAAAAACTTCTATGAGGTATTTCTTCTCTTAACATTCCAAACTGTCCAGACAACAGTTTTCTGTTTCATCATGGAATGATTTAACTGTGTTCCATGTCATGAGGTAGATCACATTTCACTCAGATGTTGGCTATGGAAATAATGCAAATGAGAATCTATGGTACTTAGGGAACAAATGTATATTGGATAGGGATGATGGGAATTGAGGGAGGTAGAAATCAGATATTTGTAGCCAACTCAGGTGAGTGGGGAGATGATAGTGCAAGGAACTGAGGAAATAAATCAAACACACTGTATGTGTGAACTAGTGGCTATAACACTCATGAAGGTTTTAACTATTTGGGGTAGTTTGAAAAGTCACAATGAGGATTGTTTTTTGGGGTGGATAATGATGCATTCCTAACCTCCTTATTGTGAAGTTTAAACAAAATGCCATGCACAGAACATTAAGTGTACATGGTCTGTGGTGCCAGCAGGCCCCCAGCAGTCTCTTAGCTAGTGTTCTTGCTCTTGAGATGGCCCTTGAAGGCCACGCTTCAATTGTTATTCTTCTGATCTGGGGAACTGAGGATTTAGGAAGTATGCCTCACTGTGTGAAGGATTCATTCCATGGGTGGGCATATGTGCAAGGTGTGTGTGTGGTGTTTTGTATGTGCATGGATTATTTATCTGTGGGTGGTTTGCATGTGTGTGTATGATGCATATATGTATATGTGATCTGTGAATATGTGTATGCATTTGTGTGATATGTATGTGTGTATGTTGTGTGTGGGGTGACAGTGTGTATGTGTGGTGCTTGTGGTGTATATGGGGTGTGTGTGCATGTGGAGTTTATGTGTGTGCATGGAGTGTGTGGGGGTAGTTTGTATGGGCAGGGTGTAAGCATGTGTAGATGCGTGCATGTGTGTAGTGTGATGCATGTGTGGTGTGTGTGTGTAGTGTGGTTCATGTATGTGTTAGCCAGTCCTGGTTCATGGGGGCATGTTGATGGCCTCCTCAGTGATGTGATTTGAGAAGCAGTGGCCCTAAGGTACTTTTCCCGCCGTGTGTCATGGTTTTGCCAGCTCCTCCATTAATTCATCTGAATCAAGTCAATAATTCCATTCTCTAGGAAATCTGTCAATTCAATTTCAATGCCCCATAGTAGTTTGTTAGATCTGCTGAAACAAAATACTGCAAACCAGGAAGGCTTGACAACAGAAATGTACTTCTTTACTAACCCGTCTGTGGATGCTTGTGTTTCTTTTACACAGCACCTGTCAGTGGTTTTGTCTGCAGTACGGATTCTGTGGAGGTTGCCTGGAGGGGAGGTTCCTTCCTCTTGTTCCTTCCTACAGTTAGTCATTGGAATTCCACTGTAAAGGAAAGCTATCTTTCTCTTCTGTTATTTATCTGTTTTTTTAAAATTTGCTTACTTATTTCACAATG